>OMNO01077577.1:0-10247 GCA_900303215.1 Trachyrincus scabrus | reverse complement strand
TAGATGATGGAGAGAGTGCAGAAGTGTGTTTATTCAGAGGGAGGGAGCGAGATATAGAGAGAGAAATAGAGAAATAGCGTAAAGGAGAGTGTTTGCGTCTGTGTAAGAGAGAGAGAGAGAGAGAGAGAGAGAGAGAGAGATTCCTCAGAGACAGATGAAAATAATGAGGACTTTTCTGTCAGGAAAGATTTACAAAATCGTACCAGTGTTATTAAAATTTAAAATCTCCGCTTTTTCCTGGTTTTCTCAGTCCCTCTACCCCACTCCTTCCCTCTCCTCCTACCATCTCTCTCTCTCTTCTTCCTTCTCTCCTTCCCTCGCCTCCTCCTTATGCCTCTCTTCCATTCCCCTCTCCTCCCTCGCTCTCTCTCCCACCATTTTCTCTCTTTCTCCCTTCTTCCCTCTCTTTCTGTTTTCGCTCCTTCTCCAGCAGTCTTATTACAGCCCTAATGAGCACCTCAGTGGTGTGTGTGTGTGTGTGGGTGTGTGTGTGTGTGTGGTAGGGGTCCATCTCTTCTGTGCCAGCCTTATCAGTGCCCCAGATTTCTAAGTGCCTTAAATGAAAACACACACACACACACACACACACACACACACACACACATATGCTGGAGACAGTAAAGCGTTGCTAAGGGCTAAAGACACCTAGCGCTAAGGAAACTGTTTAGAAGACTAGTTATAGTTAAAGGAACTGACTTTTAGGAGACTTTTAGGAGACTACATCACTGGTTAGTATAGGAGACTTTTAGGGGACTACATCACTGGTTAGGATAGGAGACTTTTAGGAGACTACATCACTGGTTAGTATAGGAGACTTTTACAAACTAACAAGTCCTGCAACAGGCTAAAAACAAAAAGTAAAATGATCAGGGATTTTGAGGTATAAGGTATTTAAACTCCAAGGTATAAAAAGGCATCAATGTCTCTCTCTTCTCCTCCTCTCTTTCTGCCCCCTCTCTCCCTATCTTTCTCTCTCCCTCTCTCTCTCTCTCTCTCTCTCTCTCTCTCTCTCTCTCTCCCACCCTCTCTCTCTCAGACAGGGTATAGCAGCATCAGAGATCTGCTGCTTCATCTATTTTTTATCGGCTGGCTAACAAGCCTGGCCAGCAGACTGGGAGAGAGGGAGGGAGCTAGAGAGGAAGGGAGAATGAGAGAGGGAGATAGAAACACACACACACACACACACACACACACACACACACACCTTCATCATCACCTCGTTTACCTGGCTATTCCTGCTTCCCTCTTCACTCCTCCTCCTCCTCCACAACTCCTCCTCTGGTCTCCTTCCCTTTCTTTTCTCTCTCTTCCTCTTTTCACAACATCTCTCTCTCTCTCTCTCTCTCTCTCTCCCCCTTCTCTATTTCTCTCCTCTCTTTCTCCTTCCCCTCTCTCCCCCCCTCTCTCTCACCCCCCTCCCTCTCTCTCACCAGAGGGGTGGGCTGCAGTGTGTTTTCATCTCATTTGTTGTTATCACAATGCTACAACACATAGTTACAAGCTGTCAATATATAGGCCTCACACACACACACACACACACACACACACACAGACAGACAGACAGACAGACAGACAGACAGTAAACATTCACTCATCAATGTGTGTATGTATGTGTGTGTGTAGACGTATGTTGTCTGTGTGTGATTCTGTGTATGTGTTTGTCAGTAAGGTTTTTTTGTGTCTTTGTTTGAGTGTCTCTGGTGGGTATATGTGTATGTATGTATGTATGTACGTGTGTGTGTGTGTGTGTGTGTGTGTGTGTGTGTGTGTTTTTGTGTGCATGTATGTGGTGTATACGTTGATGTGTGTTTCTATGTGTGTAACAACATTGTGAACTGAACTCTTTCGAAGCACATAATGTTGTCCAGTGTATCTAGAGAGAGATGATAGTACAGTGTAGCTATAGTAGAGAGATGATAGTATAGTGTATCTATAGTAGAGAGATGATAGTACAGTGTATCTATAGTAGAGAGATGATGGTACAGTGTATCTATAGTAGAGAGATGATAGTATAGTGTATCTATAGTAGAGAGATGATAGTACAGTGTATCTATAGTAGAGAGATGATGGTACAGTGTATCTATAGTAGAGAGATGATAGCATAGTGTATCTAGAAAGAGAGATGATAGTACAGTGTATCTAGAGAGATAGATGATAGTACAGTGTATCTAGAGAGAGATGATAGTACAGTGTATCTATAGTAGAGAGATGATAGCATAGTGTATCTAGAAAGAGAGATGATGGTACAGTGTAGCTATAGTAGAGAGATGATAGCATAGTGTATCTAGAAAAAGAGATGATGGTACAGTACATCTACTATATCCGACAGCTCTTGTTTGTAGTTCTGAAGCCGTGCCATAAATGAGTAAACGTGTTTGATGTTCAGATACAGAATACACCTGGCATCCACCGACCCACCCCTGTTCTACTGCTCCTTAACCCTCCTCTCAGTTAGGTTAAAGATGTGTGGAGTGTGTGTGGTTGGTGGCTGGTTTAAGCAGCCTCACCTGGCCCGAGTCAGGCTGATTAGACTCTCGGGCTGCGTGAGGGCTGGTGCATACCTGTGGTGCATTGGGTGATCAAGGCACACGGGATAAACCAGCCATCACGACACACACTCGGACATGTCAGCGTTTAACACCTGCTCTGCTCTGTAACACCTTGCCAACACTCCAATAAACACTACCTGTGTCCTCCAACTCACAGGACACAGGTAGACGTTGTACACACCAGTTTATTGGATGGTTAAGTTTAGGTTAGAGATGGTTAAGTTTAGGTATCAGGTTAGAGATGGTTAAGTTTAGGTATTATGTTAGAGATGGTTAAGTTTAGGTATTATGTTAGAGACGGTATTTTTATTTATTTTATTTGACCTTTATTTTAGCAGGAGAGCCTTTTGAGATTAAAATCTCTTTTACAAAAGTGTCCTGACACAATAAAACAGCACAACAAGTCACAAAGTTTCCACAGATGACAAATAACACATTTCAGTATAAACAGATGAGGGGAAAACAAGATTCATAGAGATACACCAGCAAAGTCAAAACTAAAAACATTTACAAGCTACAGAGGCTGACTCTAGGCCCTTGATGAACGTTTTCAAAACATTTAAAGAAACAAGTTCCTTCATTTTGAGGTCAGTCTGAAGCAAAATAGCTGAAAGCTTGTTTCCCTATAGCTGTATGCGTACGTTGGGAACAGATAAAAGAGAGATAGTCCTGGGAAGGAAGGGAATGGCCACCAGAGTCACTCCTACAAAGACAGGCAGATAAACATGCTGGCAGAAGGCCAAGAAGACCTTTGTAAATACAAATCTGCAAGTGGCTGAGCGGCAAGTGGGCTCGCGATGGCCAGCCGACGACGGTGTACAAAGCACAGTGACGTGTCATTAGTACTGAACCTCAGTAGACCATGATATACCGCGTCCACCATCCGCAGACATTCAGCAGATGCACATGAGTATAAAATGGCGCCGTAATTGACGACTGGCAAAAAAGTAGCAGGAACAGGATTTTTTTTCCGGATGCAGAAGAAAAACAAGAACCCAAGTTTCAGCTTTGGTTTCTTGGTCAGGTTTTGAATGTGTTCATTAAAAGACAGAGGCATCAATAAGGAAGCTAAGATATTTGTAGGAGTCCACCTTTTCAATATCCTTCGCCTCTAGGGTGACAATAGCTGGCAAGACTAAGGGCTTTTTCCTAGCTCTGGAGAAAAGCTTGGTTTTGTTCGCATTGAGGACAAGCTTTAAAGTGCATAGACGGTGTTGCACATCAAAAGCAGTGTGAAGATGTTCAAAGGCTGACATGAGTGACGAAGCAAAACAATACATAATGGTGGCATATGCATAAACGTGCAGATTAGCATTCAGCACATTGTTTCCAAGATTGTTAATATAAATAGTAAAAAGAAGAGGTCCCAGGACAGACCCCTGGGGAACTCCAGTATCTACAGATAACACATCAGAAGTAAGATAAGGTACGTTTAGTTAAGATGGTAAGTTTTGGCATTAGGTTAGATATGGTTAGTTTAGGTATTAGATTAGCCATGGTTAAGTTTAGGTATTAGGTTAGAGATGCTTAAGTTTAGGTATCAGGTTAGAGATGGTTAAGTTTAGGTATCAGGTTAGAGATGGTTAAGTTAAGGTTATAGATGGTTAAGTTTAGGTATTAGATTAGAGATGGTTAAGTTTAGGTATCAGGTTAGAGATGGTTAAGTTAAGGTTATACATGGTTAAGTTCAGATAAGAGTCTGGTGTACGCAGTATATTTGGGGAAAGCACCCAGGAGTGTCGGGGACAGCTGGGGATCAGGTATCTAGTCCTGGGGAGGAATAAGTGTGTAACACGATCTGTGAACAGTAGGTCTCCAAAACTCATGTCCATAAATTCTTATTGTTTGTTCAGTGTTGAAATGACACCACCCACCACTGCTGAGTTTAAGAAAGCGAGGGACACAATCAGAGAGAGAGAGAGAGAGAGAGAAAGAGAGAGAGAGAGAGAGAGAGAGAGAGGGAGGGGGGTGGAGGAAGAGAGACTGAAGGATAAAGAGAGAGAGGCAGGGATAGAAAAAACTAAAATAATAAAACATCCTTACCCGGACCTTAGCCAAACTAACCTAAACCATCTCAAACCTAACTATCCTAGTGTTTATCTAGTATGCTTAAAGTTTTGCTTAAAACAGGCTGTACAGAAGGAGATGACATAAGGGTTTAATGATAATTGTGTTTTATATGTACTCTGTGAGTGTTTCTGTGAGGGAGAAAGTGTGTGTGTGAGAGAGAGCGAGAGAGAGAGAGAGAGAGAGAGAGAGAGAGAGAGAGAGAGAGAGAGGCAAAATGTGTGTGCACACACCTCTTGATATTCTATCTGTTATTAGCTTTTCTGTGAGAAACTCTGAGGCGTCAGGCCAGCAGTGTGTACATTTCAACAGCTTGTATTACAGTAAGACAAATACAAAAACAACAACTACTACAAGCATGACTGGTCAAAGTCAACACTCCATCCCATTCCATTTTCTGATCGGATATCGGGTACAAATTTTTCAACATTAGTAATAAATGTTGTCTTTGCTTCTTCTGTGGTGGTGATTGTCTGAAATAATAAATATCCAATGAATATAAGATCAAATAATATTAAATAGGCGGGATTTGAGTCTAAGACCAGAGAGGCCACAACAGAAATAAAGCCCAGGCAAAATTGAAGAATTCTGAATGCGCTCTGAAGCTGAGGATATTTTTATAAAGTTTCCACGTCAATTCTTATAAAACCACCAATTATTATATACCGCTTATATTTAGTCTTTTATCAGATGATCTATGATCTGAAGGGACATGCACTGAATTCAGATACATGTAATTAATGAGCAGGTAGGGGTCATTTTGTCCAAGGATGCCTACAGGTGGACATGGGTAATCGAACCCAGTACCTTTCGGCTGGGAGTGGAACATCCTAGCCACGACACTACCCTACCACCTATGGACCTCTTTTTGAATGATCAATATTAATTATTATTAATTAATTATTATTATTATTATTAATAATAATAAAAAAATATAAAAATCCCACCAATGGCAATATCCATACCAGTCATATGAATTCATAACCCAAAGCTGTAGCTCTTGATCAGCTGTTTCGGCCGTGGTCCGCTAATATGGGAGCTGAATGTGGCGTTTGTTTTTTCTGTTTTAAATCAAGACGTTGTCGCCCTGCGCGTGTCTGGTTGTCCAGATACTGCCCCTGCGAGAGCAAACAAACACAGACTGCTAAAGTACACACCCAACCACACATTCCAACACTCGGATTACACACAAAGTACACACAAGCTACACTGCGCATCCACAGGCCATGTTTTCTATTTTTACAATTTTCATCCCACTTATTTTCCTGCAAACTTCCCCAAAAAGCTCTGGTTATGTCGAGTGGCCACCTAAAGATGTAGATCTAAACTCTCAACAGCCTTCATCCAATCCACTGCAAACGCCTCTCTCGTTCAAATAAATTCACTCAAAAAGACTACAAGGTGAATACCATGAATGTGGTCCGAGCAGTAACATGATTACAGCCAATCACATTGACTCAAACATAAAACCAACGCAGAATCCAATGATATCCGAAGCAGCAAGACAAACTGAACGTTTCAGAGTGACATTGCTCCTGAATGGAGACGAGTCAAAATCTCTACCCCAACATAATTTGGCACATTTTCTCGTCCCTTCAATGTCACTCAACAAGTACTCAAAAGTACTCGTCCTTTCCATTGATTTTGTCCACTCTTCATTTCTTAGTGCAAGACACTTCAACAATGCCGAAGTGTGTGGAACGAGGAAGAGTTTGAACGAGAGGAAGAGTGCGTACCAAGCCGATCTGCCTTTGTCCGAGAGCAGAGACGAGCTTTAGAAGGAATGCCAAGTGCCGTCACATTAGGATCACTTGAACCACCCCTTGATAGACAGAGGATATTATGGGATGGTTTTGTTGGTGTTGCTGTCCTTTCTAAATCATGTTGGACTGCATCTTAGATCCTCGGGGTTCTGGGTGTCCCTGATGGCTCGAGGATTTTCTTTCTTTCTTTGGTGCCCCTTTAATATACCGTACACACTGTAGTGAAAGTGTCTTTCTGAAATACCCTGTCAGGTTTGTGCTCTAGTACATCACTCAAACCCCTTGGATGCTGTCAATTAGCTCACCTTGAGGAGGACTTTTACTTTGAAAAAAAAAGGGTGGGAGTTTCTCAGATTTTTTTCAAAGTAAAAGTCCTCCTCAAGGGGCTGTTTGATTCACCTCTAACAGAAAGGGCTGGTTGTGAAAGTAAAAGTTCTCTCACACTCTCACGAGAGACAGGACTTGTTGGGATATGTTTGAACATGACTGTGGTTGTTGTGGCAAGTGTGGTCTCCTCTTTATACATGGCACTTACTGCTTTTGAATTCGGCTGGCTAGGCTTTTTTTTTTAAATACACACAAAGAAATGACAAACAAACTCTTGGAAATGGCCGAGCAGAATCTCTGCATCTGCACCACCAAAACACTCACCCCTTTACCTCTAACCCCGGCCTTCCTGGGGGTAAACTGGGACAATTGTGCATGTACCTGAACATCACAGACTCTTATTTTAGGGAGCAGTGCTGACTCTCTTAGTGAAACCATGCTAACTTTTCTGGATCTAAAACCATCTCAGCTTGGATTAGATAAGTATAAATCCATTGTGTTGTTGAATGTATGGATAGCATTCCTATAGCGCCTTAGCACAGGATAGGGAACAGGCTACACTAGCACCTTATAACAACTGTTTTGGTATATATATATAGGTTATTATTATTATTACTATTTTTATAACTATGATCTTGCTGACATTCGAATATCTTCAGTGAGAGCGAGACAGACAGAGACAGAGAGAGAGAAAGAGGGAGAAAGTGAGAGATTGACAGATAGGGAGATTGCGAATAAGAAAGTGAGAGAGATGAAGTGAGAGCAATAGAAAGTAAGAGAGAAAGAGAACTAGAAAATGAGAGATAAAGTGACTGCGATAGAAAGTAAGCAAGAGAGAGACTGAGAGACGAGGAGAGAGAGAAAAAGTGAGACGTAAAGTGAACGCGATAGAAAGTAAGCAAGAGAGTGACTGAGAGACGAGGAGAGAGAGAAAAAGTGAGACGTAAAGTGAATTTGATAGATAGAAAGTAAGAGAGAGAGCGAGAGATAGAGAGAGGGGCAAAGAGACAAGGAGAGAGACAGAGAGGGAATAGGAATGTAGGATATAATGTCATACCACAGCCCAGCGTTTGACACGACACGCTAGGTTTTAGTCATGTAAATAATCCATGCAGAGTCATTAAATTTGCAGAGTGATTCTCCTGCTTCCTGTCTGAGTATACGTGACGGGACCGGGAAGCCAGGGAAGAGGTGAAACCAGAGAGACGCTTACAGGAAAAACCATACGGAGGAAAGACGACAGATCTTCAATTTTGAAGGGAAAATGGAAGAGTAAAGAATAAAGAGTTAGGAATGTGGGAGGAGATAAGTTCACGGAAATTGTTAAGATGAAGGAAACGTTAAGAATAAGGACGTTGTTTAGAAAAGCAAGTTGTTTGGAATATGGGAGGAGTTAACAATGTGTTTGCATGTAATGTGCACATGGTATGGCAGGCCCTTTTAACATTTAATCAGTAGGGCTGACTCATAGTTTTCACTAGTTGAAATGTTACTTTGAGATATCTGTAAAACAATTTTGACGTGTTACAAATGTATTTTCACATGTAGAAATTACATTTCGACTCGTTTAAACTGATTTACAGATCTATCTAATTTAATTATAGATATCAGTAATTCCTTTTTCACTAGTAAGAATAACGATTACACATATCTACAATTGAATTTCCACATGTTGAAAAAGGATTGTGGAAATGTAATTTAGTGGAAATGTAATTTCCCATTTCAGATAAACAATTGCATTTCTGATATGTCAGACATATCAACAAACCATTTTGGATATGTCACCCAAATTACCATATTCATTTTGGATATGTACGTACGTCATTGAAGATATCTACAATGACATTTTGACCACTGGAAATTCCTTTTTTGATATCTAAAATAAAATTTTGACTAGTCAAAATTAAATTTTAGATATCAAGAATTCCATTTATGATATCTATAATGTAAGAACAATTATAGATATCTACAATGAACATTGCCACTAGTAAGAACTTAATTGTTGATATCAACAATTTACATTTTCTCTAGTGAGAATTGAAATGATAATATCAATAATTAACATTTTGACTAGTGAGAATTGAATTGATAATATCAATAAATAACATTTTGACTAGTGAGAATTGAATTGATAATATCAATAATTAACATTTTGACTAGTGAGAATTGAATTGATAATATCAATAAATAACATTTTGACTAGTGAGAATTGAATTGATAATATCAATAATTAACATTTTGACTAGTGAGAATTGAGTTGTAGATATGATTAATTAGAATTGCAACTAGTCAGAAATACATTACGGATATGTCAACTTGGAATAATAACATGTCAAAATTGAATTATAAATATATGTAATTGAGTTTGAATATAATAAATGTGAACTAGTTGTAATTAAGTTACACATATCTACAATGAACATTTCCACTAGTAAGAAATTGTTGATATCAACAATTTTACATTTTGACGAGTGAGAAATGAGTTGTAGAATCTTTAATTAGAACTGCTACTAGTCAAAATCACATTATGGATATGTTGGCTTGGAATAATAACATAATGTCAAAATTCTAACTAGTCAAAAAACAATTGTTGATATCTACAATTGCTATTACCGCTACTGACTAAATGTTAAAAGGGCTTGCCATAGACACGGACATAGGGCACTGTCCAGCCGTTAAGTAAAGAGGCATAGACTGCATCTAATGGAGCCACTGACACCAATCAAATGGCTTTACAGGTAGGGCTTCACATTCATCCATGCACACACACCTGTGCACATGGATGAAACGTTTTTGCGGAGGTGCACGTAACCAACGACGACGGCCTCTGTGCAGCGCCGATGCCACAGGTACCTACGCAGAAGTATCAGTTGGCCTTAAGTCGTCTTGCTCAAGAACACTTTTTTCCCCCTGAGCTGAGGATGGAACCAGCAACCCACTCTAGCTTACGAGCCGGCTCCAAGATGCACCCAGAAGTTCTCTCTTCTGTACCTTTTCCTTATTCCGCTCCATCTTCTCCGGTGGAGAAGCAGCCGAGGCTCGGAGAGTGTGTGGGAGGCCACCGCTACGGCAGCTCTGCAGTAATGGTGTTATTGACGTGCTACTCTGGCAACATTTGCTTAGCGCTCAGGAGTCCTCGATCAATAGACCCAGAGCTCTGAAGACCCCGCTAATCAGGGCCCGGGGCCCTGAGGTCAACCCTCTCCACAAAACACTAGGAGAAAGAAAATGAAATAAATAAATGCAATGAAGGAAAGACGGAGAGCAAGAAGGATGGAGCGGGAGCGAAAAGGGAACGAGGGAAGGGTGCCTCCTCCTCCTTTAGGAGCCACCTCTCCCAGCATAAGTTAATTGACCGAGACGTCCTCTTCGTTCAATTCATCCTTTCTTTTTCCATTCTCTCCCTTTTCTTCCTTCAAAATAGAGGTAACCTCCCTCTCGTTCCCGCTCTCTCTACCTCTCTCCCGCTGCCTCTCTTTCTGGTCGAGTGGGCGTCTGGCACAATGAGAGATGCAGATTGGTGATTCATTCGCCTGTACCC
>OMNO01077571.1:0-11703 GCA_900303215.1 Trachyrincus scabrus | reverse complement strand
GCCAACCCCCCCTCCCCCTCCATCCTGGAGACTGGAGGCCAGGGCTGCTGTCTTTGCTGGCGGAGGTGTCTCTGGACTCGGCGGTTGCAGGGTTGGGTCTGGACGGGCTGGGAGGAGGCTCAGCAGCTGGGCCGTGGTGGTAGCTCGTTGGAGGGCCCGCACAGCCCTCTCTAGGGCCACCCTCCACCACCGCGACAAGCATCATCCCTCCCACCTCCTTCCTGGAGCCTGGTACCTCGGGCTGCTGTGCTGGCTGGCAGAGGCATGGCTGGACCTGGGCTGCTGCGGGCTGGATCCAAGGGCGGCTAGCAACAGCCGGTTGCTCATAGCGGTCGCTGCACTGCCTCCCCCCTCCTCCGCTGGTGGCTCCACCACCGACCGTCGCTGCCGTCGGGGATAGGCTGGTGCTGGGAGGTGGCTGCCCGTCGCCACGGCTGGTAGCTCCAGTGTGTCCCAGGGCAGCCCTTCTGTGTCCTACCTTGCGTCGGGGAGAAGTCCCTGTTCAGGCGCCAATGTAGCAGTTTGCCCTGCCACATGCCATCTCCGATGGCTTTCCCAGGGCTTCTCCCACAGCAGGACACAGGCAGTTGATGAGGAAACCGGTTTATTGTATGTTTGTGGTAGTCTGAACAACAGAGCAGGTGATACATGCTGGAGCTCCTCCCGAGTGTGTGTGCTGGTGGCTGGTTTAACCTGTGGGCCTGATTAGCCAATGCCCCACAGGTGTGCAGCCTCACCCAGTCCCAGAGTCTAATTAGTCTAACTCCGACCAGGTGAGGCTGCTTAAACCAGCCACCAACAACACACACTCCACAGATGTATTGTAAAGATGAGGTTTTTTTTTTCTTTTTTTTCTCTATTGCTTTTCTATTATTTTGATTTCTTAGACGAGGGATGATTAATAGTGATTTTGCTGCCTGTGGCATAAAGAAAATCTGTTCATTCATTTTATCGTATTATAGTAGATGGTATTATAGTTACCGTCTTTTGTGTATTTTTGTGACTATGGAATTTTAATGTGGCAGCATTTTCTGTGGCCTCCCTTTTTCTATTTTTCTTTTCTATTTGCTTTCTTTCCTGTTGGAGATGTTACATTTCCCTTCTCTCTTCCTTTCTCTCACACACACACACACACACACACACACACACTATGTTTGTGTTTTATTAACATTTTTTGACTTCTTCTCTTACTACTTCTCCGTCTCTCCCATCAGTTGGCCACCATGAAAATGGAGTGCTGAAAGCCGAGAACGGCGCCTCCCCTCGGACCAAGAAGATCAAAGCCCCCTAGGCCTAGCTCCGTAATGGCCGCCCTGAACAGCGGCCTTAAACCCAGACTATGGAATCCCATCAGCACAGGGGGGAAACTGGCCGCTGACCGCCATCAATGTCCTGATGTCCGGTGGTGTCACCAGGACTCAGTCGCTGTGGACACCGGCTTGAATGCTGGACAAAAAAAACCCACCACCTTGAAAAAGAAATCCCTTGAGTCCGAAAGACATTTTTCTCTTTCTAATAACATCAGTATTTTTTTTATATCACAGAGCGCTACCTGCTATCACACCGTACGGAATAGCATAGGATATTGAATGATTGAATTGTAAACACAGATTGTGACACACACACACACACACACACACACTGCCAACATTGAACATGTCAGTGTCTAATCATCATACATACATACTGTACCGGTTCAAATGGAACATGTCAGTGTCTAATCATCATACATACATACTGTACCGGTTCAAATGGAACATGTCAGTGTCTAATCATCATACATACATACTGTACCGGTTCAAATGTGGCCAACAGTTTGGACTCCTCGTTAGACCCAGCTTCGCTTTTTTTTTGTTTTTGCTTTATTAATTTCTGCACGAAAAAATGTTACTGATGCTATGGAGAACCGCAATAGATACTGTATGCAGTCGGATGGTCCTGGACTTTGCATATTACCTAAATACCAGGGAATGGTATTGCAATCAATGGGGCGGTGCTTTAGCGAGATGTAGCCAAATAAGTGGACACCTTAGCTCCTCTTCCTATTGGTCCTCTTCCTCTCGCTAGTCACTTGGATGTAAACACCGTGTATTTCTGTATGTATGTTAAACGATACTGCAAGCCAATACATGTTTTTGTTTTTTGTAATCTTTTGTTCAAGATTTATTACATTATTAAATGAAGCATATTTCTCAAATTGGTAATCATTTATGTCAACTTTATTGTGACTAACTTAAACATCAACAGTACCTTTATTTTCATAATAAAGGATGGTTTGCACTGGTTTGCAAACAAGACACTCCAACACTTTGTATATATATATTATTATTGCAAACACTGTAGGGACATCAGTCAGCCAGTTGTTGGCCATGCGAAGAGGGCTCTACCACTCCATAGTCTCCTGAGAGAGAACAGAAAGACATTTAGTTTATTTTGTTATTGGATACGTTGCAGCTGATGGGTCCCTGATAAGATAATCAGTTGTAGAGCCGAACCGGTCAATCAATGAGTGGATTGACAGAGAGGTCATTTATCAAGTAAAACACCAAAATAGTAATAATCATTTATTATTTTTGGAAGTCCTACCCTTTTCCTCATCTGCTTGGTTACTGCCCGTCCCCTGTTCTGGATGCACCCCCAGCCTGTTCCGTAAGGAGTCCAACGTGTGGGTGGGGATCTGGTCTGACATGGACTCCAGGTACTTGAGCACATAGTGGTCAGCATCGGTCAGCACAAAGCGATGGCCGAAAACTGAAGCGAAGCAAGACAGAATGGGATCACATACATCTATCTGGTCATGATCAGGTGGGTTATCCAAATCATATAATTGACATTCAATCTGCATCTAATTGAGCAAGTACTGCATTGGCATGTACACTAATGCTTCCTCGTCAGAGGAATCGAGCGAAACGGTGATGTCCATACATGCCACTAGAGAGCGATGTTGATGATGATGATGGCCCTTACCCACTACTGTGGCTCCGATGGCAAAGTCGGCGGGTGAGTAGAACTGGGGTTTATCCGCCTCAAAGCCTGGCTTGGGGACGCGCGTCTTCTCCAAGAATTTGCCCTGCTTGAACCCTGAGTTCTGGGTGGCCTTCTCAAAAATGCTGATCATGTTGCTGGCCAGGAAGTAGGAGAGGATGAAGTGACGACCCTCGTCATGGGGATTCTGGGAGTCCTGTGTGTGTGTGTGTGTGTGTGTGGGGGGGGGGTAGTAGTACATTTGTTTAGTTCCAATCACGAAAATAGTTGTAGGGTTATAAAGTAAAATGAAAAAAAAAGGCCTGCTGAAGTTGAACAGAAGTAGAAACTCAGAAGTATGTGATGTACGACATCACATACACACACTTACCAGCCTAGTGACGTACCGCAGGACTTTGTGGTCGTTCTCCAGCATCTTTATCAGGTCCTTCTTGGGTGGCTTGGGGATCAAGGACAAACAGTTCTGGAGAGAGTCCTCCAGAGATCCAAAGCCATTGTATGGAGGAACCTCCTGGAAGATAGGAGAGAATATAAATTTAAAAAAGTAAAGGAGAGTTCATCTCCTCTTTAAACATCAACAAGGTCAAGCATCTTCAATGAATTGGCTGCTGGCGTTCTCAAAGTCATTCATAAATAAGCTCTTAAATCTTGAGAGAAAAATGCTACCATCTAAAAACGATCTAAGGCGTGCCTAAGCAAGTTATTCAATGTCCTATCATAGCTTGCATGCGTTCTAATCTACTTTAGCAGAGTTTTCTTGACCAGGTTAACATTTCAACATAATTTTTCACACATGAAACACATACAGAAAAACACCTGTATCTTACCCTCTCGGCATGCCGTGCCGCCTCCTCCTCCTTCACGGGCAGCTCCACGGGCTGCACCTCCACCTCTGGATGGTTGCTCTGGTAGTAGCTCTTGGTGAAGCCGTCACAGTCGTACAACCGTAAGGTGCGGCCCATCAGCCTCAGCGTCTTGCCCACCCCGAAGTCCTTGGGAGAGTAGTACTCCTGCACTTCCAGCGGGGAGACCTCCAGAACACAGCGGGGGAAGGGCTCTAGTGGGGGAGTAAAGACGATCACGCCTGTGTTATAATTCAATGTTGTCGTTTATCGTCTTTGAACGGTATCGTATCGTCATGATGAAGATATCCACTTAGCGTGAGACCCGGTTATGTAGTTATATAGTCTACATGAATTACCATGAGAAGATATGCCCTTAAAATGAGCAAAATATGATTTTTGAAACATCAGAGAGAAAGGAAGTCGACGGTTTACAATGGTAGTTTGAATTCATAAGCATATCGTGATATTTGTCGATATTGTGTAAAATTCCCCATAATCATCATGATTATACATTTTTCCATATAGCCCAGCCTGAACCTGTGTGTGTTGAAGTGGCCCCCCCAATGATGATGGAGCTTCAGACGTATATTAACTTGGAGGAATGAATCTGCTGTATTATGATTGGTGTTACAGAAAGGCTGTGACACCATGCATGAAAGCAGTCCATCGGTCAAAATGTTGTTTATTATTACCATGTTGTAATGGTAGCACCATGGCTACCTGCCTAGCACTGCTGGTTTCTTTGGAAGTTAACCAGGGCTGCACTGGCCCATCCTTGGATGGGAGACCAGATGGTGCTGGTATTGGTGTTGGAGGGCCACTAGGGGGTGCTCATCCCTCTGGCCTAAGTAATATGCCCCAGAAAGACAGAGACTGTCCTGTCAAAGAACACCGTCTTTCAGATGAGACATTAGGCTGAGGTCCTGAATCTCTGTGGTCACTAAAGATCCCATGGCACTCATCGCAAGAGTAGGGGTGCTGAGCCGGTGTCTCGGCCCAATTCTTAACCTGGCTCTTGTACCAAACCATCCCCCTCGTCTCTCATTGGATAGTTTCATTCCTCACCTCTCCACTGTGATAGCCAGTGTGTGGTGAGCTTTCTGGCGCAAGCAGGCTGCCGTGCATCACACACACACACACACTATGTAAAGTGCCTTGAAAGAAAATGCATTATATATAATTCATTCTTATTGCTGATGTTATATCATAATATACATGTGATTTTTGCATATTGCCCAGCCCTAAAAACAGTAGTGGATTGTTTACTATGATCTTTTATAGCTTTTACATTCAAATACATTTGAATTGTTTTTTCTTCAGAGCAGTATTTTTCCAAATGTTTTGGGCGTCTCGTATTACACGGTATTACGCAACTTGGTTTGGTTGATCGATCATTTCCTTCTGGATTATCTATGGGTGGGATATACTTGTATAAGCCCCCTTTTTGCCTCATCTGCAGTATATACCTATATGCTTGCCATCTACTCTTCCAGTCATCCAACTTCTCTGTTGTGTGCCAACTGAATAAACTAAACTAAAAACTCCCCTAAAAAATCCTTACATAGAGCCAGTCAGAGGCAATGACCACTCACCGCTGGCTTCTCTGATGGTCTTGGGCAGCCGCTGCCTGCGCATCAACACGGGGAAGGGGTCCCGTCCACTGTTGGCCTTGTGGATCTCTCTGATCTCCACCGTGTCGTCCACCAGGTAGTACTGGATGGTCACGGACCGCGTCTCCTTGTACAGGGTGTCCGTGTTGTCCCAAAAGGCAAAGAACTGCAACACCTGTAATACGGAGGATGGTTGAGGGGGGGGATCATGGAGTTAGACAGGACTGAGTGTATCATCATCTCAGGGTAGATAAGATAGCCGACGGTCGGGGAGAATAGAAATACCGGTCGTTGAGAAATCCAGAGTCATACGTTCTCAAGTAGAGAGTGACTGGTAAGTAGTACGCCATTTTGATAGCTGTTGACTTTGGGACCTGCGGTTACCTTGCCGTCCAGGGTGAGGAACTGCCTTTGGTGGTCGAAGTCGGACGGCGAGACGTAGGAGCGCTGCAGCTGGGCGCGGTGGGACGTGTACGGGTCGACAGGCATCGGCTCGGGGTCATTCACCAAGATGCCTTCGCTCTCCAGGAACTCCTGGGGGGCGTCGGCACCATGAGGAGATGACGCTTTCAATTCAGTGCGTATACGTCTATATGTATTAACCATTACTGTTGGATATATATCATATATCATCACATACAGATAGACAGATAAACAGAGCAATGAGACAGACAGACAGGCAGACAGATCCACACATGGACAGACATACACATACACAGAGACAGACAGATAAACAGACAGAGCAATGAGACAGACAAACAGACGGACAGACAGATTCCCAGTAAGAGCTGTTACCCGCGTGAAGGCGTCACAGTCGGTGATTCGGTAGACGACGCCATACACCGGCAGATCCGCGGCCAGGTTGAGGTCCTTCCAGTGGTAGGGGTCGCCGCGGTCGTTCTTGGCCAGCCGCTGGCGATTGATCAGCTTGCCCTGCGGCAGCCCCGAGTTCTCCACCGCCGGCTCCATGATGCACATGCTGTCGTCCTCCAGGTGGTAGTAGACGACGACGTACCGGACGCGGTGCGCCTCGTCGGGGGAGAAAAGCACCTGCTGCTGGAAGTAACCGTGGAAACGCAGCACCTACAGCGATGCAGAGGGGGCGGGGTGAAGGGACACAAGGGTGTATATTGTGTGGTAGGATAGGGCAGTGGTTAGAGAGTTTGACTCCCGTCCTTGAGCAAGACGCCTTTCCTCTACCTGGTCCTTAATGCCGTGCATCTGACATGACTGTAAGTCGCTTTGGATGAAAGAGTCAATATACTGCATTGATATAGTGCTTGCCTGTGGCCACCCAAACGTGAGATTCATGTCTCACAAATCTGTCTCCCATTTATTTATTTATCCCATTCATTTAGACTTCATTTAGTTTATATTTAGTTTATACTTAGTTGTTTAGTTTAGTTTAGTTTGTTTGTTATTTAGTATAAGTATATTTAGTGTACAATTATTCCCCTCTGTTTCAACTGTTGCACCTTAATTTCCCTCGGGATGAATAAAGTCTTGTGAATCTTGAATCTTGAAACACAACATATTTATTCATAGAGAGTGATATGATATATCAAGGCAAGCCCAGCTCATCGGGTGGCTTGCTCAAGGACACCTCAGTACCCCTTTGAACCAGCAACCGTCGAGCCTACTGTGTGCTCCCCCTGATCTACTAGGAAACTCCATAAGCCTTGAAATCATATCATATTTGTCAGCATGTTGTATGTTGTAAGAATGACCAGACACGACATACAGTAAGTGTGGTACCTTCTTATCCAAGGCTACATGAGCTGGGATGAATTGTGGCAAGGTGGTGTGTCTGGATGGGTCGGGGTAGAGGGCTACAGTCTCACTAGACAGCTCATTGGTGTAATTGTAGGCAAGCTCTTCTGATTGGAGTGGATCTTGACCAATGCCGACCGTGGGAGGCCGGGTGAGCGCAAAGCCATTCCTATAGGACAGCGTCTGGGATCGATGATAGGCTGACTTCTACTCACAGAGATGAAAAAAAAGATAATAATAATAAATAACAGTGTTGTGGAAGTGAGTACATATTTTAAAAAATTGTATCAGTGAGGGAAACAGAATAAGCCACCTAGCAGATAAATAATCAAACAACAGAATAAGAACTACTAAAAAGAGGATAATATTGGCTAGATCAGGGTTCGGGCACCTTTTCATTTGGCAGAGACATACAAAAATGAATTACTTGAAATTGTTCTAAGAAGAGCCAAAGAAGAGTTGATATACTTATTGTTTAACCTTTTTTGGGGAGATATTCATTAATTGCAAATAGTCTTGACCATTTAGGCTGGAAATAATTATACTTGTCATATTCCCTTTTCTGGCATTTCATTATCTCCCCTGATTGTAGATTATGGTATTATGGTAAACAGATGCTGTATTTTTGGCTTTGTCACTTATCCAATAAAAATTGTAGCTTTGTATCCCAGAAAGACATTCATAGAATATTTTGTGTAAAATGAAGTTTAATTTTGATAATACTAATCTATTTTCTATTCCTTGTTGATCAGCTATATCACTGAGAGAGCCAGGTATGGCTCTAGTGTAGAGCCATAGGTTCATGACCCCTGGCCTGCATGGTCAAGACAAATATTTGTATCCTTTATCACCATATCCTCCACAATATTCTATATTTCAAATATATTATGCATTTCTCCTAAAAATGAAGTAAATAAAATAAATAAAACAAAGCAACTAGTTTGTCCTTCTAGAATAAAAAAGAAACATTGAAAGTGTGTGTGTGTGTGTGTGTGTGTGTGTGTGAGCCTAGGGTCTGAACAAGCTAATGTGTTAGCTACCTCCAGAAAGCGTCGCGTGCTGCCTTACCGTTAAGTCCCGGAATGTGTTTCCCGGTAAGAACGGCAATCCATGACGAGCATTTATGGACATTGTCTTATTATTAAAATTAAATCAAGAAAACAAGTTTGTTCGGTCCCCGGTCACTTTTTTCCCCTGCTGACCAACGACTACAACTACTACTTGTGTATATGGTTTCCATGGAAACAGTGACATAGCAACAATCCCACGTTTTAAAAATGTGAGTTTCACATGTAGTCACGAAATTCTACCATTTGGCCACAAGAGGGCAAACATATGTAACATATCCATGACACGTTGTATCAGTGTGTGTCCCAATATACTCATGTGGGAGAGGGGAGAATTGCAGACAGTTATGTGTGTTAAAGTGTTTACACCTTATTGAGGAGACATGGGGTTCATGTTAATAGAGGCAGAGAGATGCTGCAGTCTGTGAAGTATTTTTTTCTATTGTAAAATAGGTAAATGTTTTATGGATACAAGTAAATGTGCCTGATTAATTCTTCCAGTAACATAACTACATGAAGAGGATGTGGATTATTCACACTGATTTTGATATGTGTTTATTTTAAGGGTAGGCCTACTACTGAGTAAATTGAGATCCCAGAAGTGGATGAAATGGATTGACACTTGTGGCCAATATTATAGACATGCGTGTGAAGCACCCTTTCACTTCAAGTGATATTTGACTGACTAATGGAATGTCTGATATTCAAGTGTATTTTTCATTAAATATTATGTTGGTATGCATGCATATCTAGTAGAACATATCACATCATCTGTGTATCTTGCAGTAGCCTATACCAACTTGCATGTCTGTCTGTCACCAGAAAACGTGGAGGTGGTGGCGGGACATCCTCAGAACAAAGTAGTGTTGTACCAGGGTGCAGTGGGGGCTTCAGCTCAACCAAAACGGCCACATTGTGTCTGCGCTCCATTTCCAGCGGGACCGGAGTGAATCCCAGGTTCTTGCACATATAGCCACCTCAGACTCAGCAACTACCTCGCAACGACAACCCTATCACTACCCCAGACTCACTAACACTACACTGACTATATTACCTCCAATGTATTCATTACATGCACTACACCCTATTAATTACCCCAGGGCCGTAGTCACCATATACATTGAGGGGGACACATCCCCCCAAATGTTCAGATATGCCGTGTGTGTGTGGGTACGTGTGCGTGTGCGTGCGCGTATTGGGGGGGGGATTTGGTCCCCCCCAATGTTGACTCCATGGCTACAGCCTTGAATTACCCACTCACTCACTAACTACCACACTAACCCCACGCCCCAATTCAACCCCTAATCACTCCACCTCCTCACACACTCTGGGTTTGTTCACAGTAAAACTGCAGCTATGATTGGACAACAACACAAAAGTTCAGCACTTTGACCAAAACATGTCATGTCATGTCCGTAGTTTAAAGTGGCTTAAGGCACCGTGTAGGGCCTTCAAGTGCCTTCAAAGTGCCTGGTGATAAATCACCATATCCTCCAAAATATTCTGTATTTCAAATATATTCTGTATTCCGTAAATAGAAAATCAAGTTAATTGAATAAAGCAACTAGTTTGTCCTTCTAGAATAAAAACAACAACCCTTTATGGTGTCCATGGAAACAGCGTCAGAGCAACAATTGCATTTATTGTATAGATATACGTAGAATAATTTATAAGCGGTAATGGCGTGCACATTTCTGATTAGCAATGGTTAGGATACTGGAAGCATGTAGACAGGTTGACGTTTTAAATATAGGCTGGTCCTATATTTGACTAAATATCTGGCTGTCTCGGCCTAATCACACAAACCATGTCTATAAATTATAGGCATAAACGATATATATGATACATATGATAAGGGTTAATTTGCTATGATGAGGACATCTTTCTCAAAACAAATTCGACCATAAATGAAGGTTGACAGTTTCACAGGTTTAGTCACGAAATGTAAATTCTACCATTTGGCCAGCAGAGGGCAAACATATGTAATTTATCCATAAAACGGAAACAGATCCTCACCATCCTCCTAACCCTGTGTAACTGACAAACAGGACAACTGCTTATTGATATTATTTGTAATCACTTTATTTCCATATTTGGTCTCACATAAGCTATTCTCATGTTTTAGTCCCATTCATTAAGAAATAATTTAGTAAATCCCTAAAATGGCATTTGAGAATGACAGATGTGTTCCTCTAACTTTCAGTCAGAAAAGTCAAGAATTCCACATATTTTATTGCAAAATATAATGATTTCAATGGTTGGATCCATGGCAGCATATGAACAGCATTTAAACAGTACTGGATCAAGGATAGCTTATATTAAACTGGCAACATGAATTAGGAGACCACACGTTGTGGGTCCACCTCTTAAAAATACTACTATTTTTATTTTTAATAAGCTATTCAAATGGAAGAAGCCGCCTGTCTAGAGTAACAACTCAATGTATTGCATAGCTCTAGGATACAAAGTTGGATTTACTTTTCGAGAAGAGAGGGCAGTGGACACAGGAGTATAAAAAAATAAAATCCTATTGTTTTCCATGAACTCTTCAAACTAGTCTTTCTTGAGGACTACAGTAATCCTTTGTAGCTGCACACACATTTGGCATGATCTGGTTATGTACGTGCCAGACTAGCTATTAAGTGCAATATGTTCCATGGAGCCATTCTTGCAATGCAACTGCACATGCCCAAGTTAGCCGGCACAAACAATAGTGAATGAGAATAACCACACACAGGCCTGTTCCACGATGATTCTAGTGATGTTACTGCTGCAACACATTTAAACATACAAAAATAAATCACCACGCCTCTTTGAGGCTGTTACCATGTTGATTTTTCTTTTTCTTTTTAATGCTAATACAACTGTTGCAAATGGACCGATTCCCTCGTAGGAAACACATACACAAACCAAGCACACGCAGAAACACTAAGGGGGTCGCATCCCTGAGGTGCCACACAACTTGTTGCCAGAGTATAAAAATATCTCATAATAATTCATATTAAATTGAAAATAAACAAAAAACAAAAAATATACAAAACAATAAACTATTAAATATTATAAAATAGATTTCATAAAGGGGATGAGATGAATTCCCCAAAAATACAACTTCTTTAGGTTTTTTTACAAAACAGTTCAAATAAATGCAGCATGGTTGTCGTCTGTAGTAAGATTGTCTATGAAGTCGCTTGATATCCCAGCGTCCACCGCTACTGCAGCGCTCTGCAGTTAAGTGTCACGTTCCTCTCCGTTCCCCACTCGAATACTGGAGGCTGGAGTGTAAATCGTCTGAGAGCGGTGTTCGTCTTTTCATGTCTGGCCCCGCATTCTGCATCAGAACAGAAGTGTACGTCTGCCATCGGCCCTTCAGTCTCTTTAGTAAGTCTGCATTGGCCCTCTTGAAGCCGTGGGCCCTGTGGTTCCCCA
>OMNO01077526.1:0-10534 GCA_900303215.1 Trachyrincus scabrus | reverse complement strand
CTGTTCTAGACCACCAGTATAACCCATAGACTACCATTATAACCCATAGACCCCCAGTAACCCATAGACTGCCATTATAACCCATAGACCCCCAGTATATCCCATAGACTACAAGTATATCCCATAGACCCCCAGTATAACCCATAGACTACCATTATAACCCATAGACCCCCAGTATAACCCATAGACTACCATTATAACCCATAGACTACCATTATAACCTGTCCTCATAGACCATTATAAATTATAGATTACCATTATAACTTGTCCAGGCGCCCAGGGGTCAGAGGTCGGCGAGGTGGAGGTCATGTACCGGCAGGGTCGGCGGTACCTGGAGGTCAACCAGAGACTACAGGAGGTCAGAGGTCATCTGGGCCTCCAGAGGGAGGGGCTGCAGGCGGCCGGGGAGCAGCTAGACCGGACTGTGACAGAGGTCAAAGGTCGAGCTCTATGAGTCACTGTGGATCTAAACTTTGACCCTGAATGTATTCAGACCAGTCTGTATGCCACCTGTTCCTGTTTGCCTGAACTTTGACCTTGTCCTGTCTGTATTTCTTTGAGTTGTAAAGACACCAGACAGCTCCATCTATCTACGGTAAAGAACTAAACTACAGTGATTGTGATTTATTCTATTCCTCTCAATAAAGTTTTATTTGTTAAAGATATTCTCTTGGTTCTGTTTTGATTCAGTTGAAATAAGAAAGGACAGACACAAGGTTATTAAAACATCACTTTACTGACACTGACTCAGGCCACGCCCACCTTCACCTCACAGTTCACCGCATAGGCCGTGGTTCACTCACATCTGGTGTGTAGTATCATCTGGCATTATAATGGTATGGTGTAGTATGGTGTACTATCTGGTATTATAATGGTATGGTGTACTATCTGGTATTATAATGGTATTGTGTACTGTCTGGTATTATAATGGTATGGTGTAGTATGGTGTACTATCTGGTATTATAATGGTATGGTGTAGTATGGTATAACATAACTATTAACTATCTCCGGGGTGGTGGTCCAGGTGTGAGCTAAACCACGGACAGAGTGACTTTCCCAAGCCGCTTCACCACGCATCGTCTTCTGACCCACCCAGGATACTTCCCAGGTCAGAGGTCACCATCAGGGTGTTGGCATAGAGACCAAGAACAGCTTGGTCAGAGGTTACATATTCGGTCATGCTGAAGATACGGGGTCCTCCACCACAGCTCTGATACATGGAGTAAATATGTCCTCCACCACAGCTCTGATACATGGAGTAAAGACGTTCCGACACAGGACACCGAGTACGTGTGCCTGTTTATCTATCACTACGTACAGCAAGACAAGTAAAATATTATATTATTATTATTATTATTTCAGAACAACATTGTCAGAACTATTTATTATCAAGTGTATTTCTGTCCAACCCATTCTTCACTAAATCAGTTGATACAGAATACTGAGCATGGAGGAGGAGGGAGTAGGCGATGAACAGCTAGACGGGTTTCTGTTGGTCTTGACGATGTTCGACAATCCTCACCAGTCCTTGTCCAGACTGAGGACTTCCTGGAGCTAGATGGTCGTTGGTCTAGAGAGGACGAGGAGCAGTGATCAAGTGGGACACTGAAAGATTTTCTAGATTTGTCTATTTACAGCAGAGGTCAAGGTTCACATCAAGGTCTCCAGCCCAGCAGCTAGCCGGACCAGCTAAAGGACTAGCGTCGGCAGCAGGGATGGCTAACGGTTGTGGCCAGGTGGGCGATGAGGAGGACTTCATGTAAAATGATTACATTGTGTCTGGCACAGTTTGGAGTCCCATCGGGTTTGTTTTGCATATCTTTGTTCTATGTGACATGTTCACCAAGCAAGTCTATTTACAAGTACAAAATGAGTACAAAAAGATACTCTATTGTGAGTGATGTTAGTCCTACATGCTACATTGGTAGTCCTCTAGCAGATAGAACGGTGAATTAAAAGTGAAGGGATGTAGGTTCCGTATCTGATCTGACCGGACAGTGTCGGGAGTCCCCCTGAGCATTAGACTTAATGGTGGAGGACCCCTCTACGCCTCCCTCTTCTCCTCTGTCTTCTGGGTGCTTGTTGCGGTGGGGGGGTCCTGTGTGCTGCACGTCATGGGGCTGGGGGTGTAGTTGAACGGCGTGACTCTGGCAGACTTACTGGGGGAGCCCTGGCGGAAGAGCACCCCTCCGGACACGAAGCTGTCGGTGGTTCCCGTGGAGACGGTGCTGTGGCTCCTCAGGGATCCCTCCGAGTCCCCATCATGGAGGACACTTCCTGATCCATTGCTGACCTTCCTCAGCAGGGAGAGTCTGGAGGCGTCCTCAGAGTCCATTGCAGCTGTCTCGGCCTTGGGGGAGGTGCTCGAGTTGGTCTTACTTGAGAAGTCTTCTGTCTGGACTGTTGCATCACTTGTTTTTCGTGAGGCAAGGATAATGGTGGGCAGTTTCCCTGGCATTGCTGCAGTCTTGGGCTTCTCCTCCTCTGGAGAAGGAGCCAGGGGCAGTGCAGTAGCTGGCAGAGTGGTTTTCAAGATCTGCGACACATCCTCGTCCTTAATCCTCCTCCAGGTGACTCTGTCGTTCAGCCGGGATACAGATCTCTGTCCTCTCTTCTTCGTGTCCTCTTCACTCTTGGCTCGTCCGCTGGAGTCTGAAGATGAAGACCGGATAGAGGAGCGGCTGGTGACTCGGCTCAGTATGTTAATACTTGGAGAGGAGGCGTGTCGTTTGAAGGTGTCCTTGTCCTGCTGTTGCCTGGCACCAGGCCCCCTGGCCGGCCCGGTCCGCTGTGCCACCCTGCACGGGCTCTCTGAACTCGTCCTCCGGGGCGGACGCCTGGCCGATGCGTGGCGCTCACCAGAGCTGGCGCTAGTGGCGGCTGGGCTCTGCTTTGGACGGCTGGGGTCTGGCTGGTCCGTTCTGGGGGCCGGAACCTTACCTGGCGTCCTCCTGGGACCCTGCACTGCCGCCTTCAGCTCCTGACAACGAGATGAGCAGAGGAAGACAGCGGCTGCAGCCGGACTTCCTCTGCGAGAGGATCCTTGGGAGGGCGGGGTGGAGTGTGTGGTGCTCTCACGTTTGAGCATCGATTTGGATTCCTTGATGAACGTCAGTTGTCTCAGGAACCCGTTGCGATCAGACTCGTTTACACTGGAGTGGACAGAGGTCATCCGGACCAGGTCGAGCCGATTGGCAGGAGGAACTCTTTTCCCTGTCACATGGCTGTTTGGTCTGCTCACATTGGTTGGCTGGTTGGTTACCAACGGGGATATGGCTCTAGGTTGCCTCGAGCTCTGCATGAATGGGATTCGAACCGGAGACTTCTGTGTTTTATGTACTGTGGACTTTTGTTCTGGACTCAGGACAGGAGAGCGGCCCTTTCTCTCGGGAGGACTAGTAGCAGGAGGACTACTAGATGGTGTCGAGTTCTTCTTAGGAACACATTTATTTATTTGAATTGGAGAGGTGATCTTCTTCTGTGAGTGTTTAGATGGAGTAGAGCTTTGTGAAGAACCAGAAGAAGAGCTTTTTGGAATCCTCGGTGGAGGAGTTGAGCTCCTCTTGGGAAGAGACCACTCAATTTCCTGTGGCCGTCCTAGTCGGTGAAGGCTCTTTGACCGGTGTTGGGCCAGTTCTGGGTTCTTTGGAGACACTTTCTTTGTAGGGGGCCTTTGTGACAGTGCTGTCTCTTTGGCAGGCGTGTAGATCACCGTTCTTCCTCTGAAGACCACGGGCAGGTTGGCAACTGGTTTACGCTGAGCGAAGTCCAGAGGCTTGTTGGCCTTTTTGTCTTTCGCAAACTTCTTCTCCTTGGGCGTAAAACTCGACGTGGACATGAAGGAAAGGACCGACTCTGTTTCTTCGGAGGAAGGCTCTTGTGACTTTGAGGCCATCAATCCTGTGACAACACAATTAGCTCCTTCTTGTATCGCTCTCCACTCAACACTGTTGAGATCTGAGTCTTCGTCGGATGCCGCGTCATCACTATCAAAATCCTCATCCATGTTCCAGCTGAATTTCTGCATGTTGTTCATTTGATTTTGATTCCTTTCTGCTTTCTTCTTCCTGGCAGCCATTTTCCTCCTCTGCTTGGGCATGGCAGATGTGATGCACTTCTGCAGGAGGTCGTCCTCTGAGTCCATGCTCACTGAGCTGGGCGAGCTCTGCACTTCATACGGGCTGTGGAAGTTCATAGGCCTTGATAGTTGTGTCAGGTTAGTTTTGTTATGTCTGGTTTTTGTCCATATCTGCTGTGATTTAGACTTGTGCTCCTCAAACTCTGCATCACTGAGGGAACTCAGAGAGGAACTGAGGGAGTAGCAGGATGGAGACTCGCTCTTCATCAGGTTCTGCTTGATCCTCTGAAGGCCTTTGGGTTCGCTCTGTTGCTCTGTTCTGCCGATGTTGGTCATGCTTTGGGAGAGAGTATTTCTGCTTGCTTCTCTTGTCTGTCTTCTCCCTGGTCGTTTTGTGAACTTGTCTTCTCGTTCCTTTTGGTCGTTGTAGCAGTAGATGTTTTCTTTAGTATGTGATGGATGACGTGATGTTTGGTTCATCTCTGGGTTTTGAATAACAGGAAGTGCTAGGACTTGCCCCTGCCGCTGCCGTTGTTGATTGGGCGACTGGTCACGGTTCCTCTGATTGGTGACTCTGTCAGTAACTTCTTTACTCTGCATCAGCAATTTCTGAGTAGGAATGACGTGTCTGCTCATTTGGCTGACTTGTATGTTAGGTTGGGAACTTACTCTATTGGTCTTATGAAAGTAAGAGAATTTTCTTAAGTCATCGATCCTCTTTGCCTCATCGTCGACCACTTCCTGGTTACCGGTATCTCTGGCCCTCCAGTCCTTGGCTCCTTTCTCCTTCACTGGGTACTGAAGAGTTTCATCACTTAGAGAAGTGGTACTGGAGAAGTTGACTGGAGTACCTTCTGCAGAATCTGTGAACGATGAGTCATCAAGTTGGATTTCCTTCTGCGTCATGGCGACCCTCCTTCCTGATGGCTGCTGGCTGCTGGAGTGTGGAAGCATCATGTACACTGGGAGCTGCATCTGCTTCTTGCTCTGAGAGTTCAGAAGATGAGGTGGGATGCTGGCCATCAGGGATGGCCTGACCTTCCTGAACTTGGACGGCATCGCTGAGTTGATGCATTCTTTCAGGATCTCTATGTCGTCGTCTGAGGTCCCCTCACCGGACCGCTCCCCTCGGTCTCCTGCGTTGTTGTCATCATTGGTGAATAGAGGGTTCTTGTCGTTTTGCTGGAGCAGAGGAGTGAGTTTGAGCTCCACGTCCTTCTGTATGTAGTGCTCGTGAAGGGGCAACGCACTCAGGCTCGAGGCACAGGAGAAGTTCTCAGTGGGCTTCTCCACAGTGAAGTAGATCATGCTGTCCAGGTCAGGAGGCAGGTTGAACCTCTCTTTGAAGTCTGCGATTTCCAGGAACTTGCGCAGGCTGCTTTCCCACTGCCCTCCAACGCTCTGCGTTTCTGCAGCGTTTGGTTCCACAAAGCATGGGGTCTTACTTCGGCTCGGAGGCGTGGTTTGGCCCGGACTGTCGGGGAGGTCACTAGGGCTGATGGTTCCATCTATCATCTCGCTGCACGGGTCACTCTGAATGGAGCTGGCGATGGAAGGAGAGTCGAAGCTCCCGAGTGAACTGAGGGAGCTGCAGCGACTCATGACCAGAGGCGTCTCGTGGATGTAGTTCTCTGAGGAGCTGGACGGAGATCTGTCTTCTAACAAGGCTGGGGACACACCGCGGGAATACGCCTTTTCCTGTTTGGAGGGAATTTCAATGGGATGGGTCTTGAGCTCATCCTTGCTGGGGTATGTTTTAGAGTCAGTCACCAGCAGCTGGCTGTCACTGAGATCTTCCAAGGTTTCATCTTCTGCGGTTCTGTTCACCACTTCTCCATCTTCCACCTCGATAATCTCCAGCTCATTGTCACTCTGGCTCTGTCCGTCCAGCGGCCCTTCACCAGAAGAGAGTGAGGACAGAGAGCTACAGCGGGAGAAGCAGATGGGCGTGTTCTCCACAGAGTACTTCTGCACCGTCTCCATGGGTCCAATACTGGGGCTTCTGGCAGAACCCATGGGAGAGAACTTGGTTAGACTACCCCCCGTAAGCACAGTAGGAACCCAGGCTTGCCTCCTCATGGCTTGTGCTGCCTGTACATTGATGGTCGTCTTTGCTACGCCAAATTTAGCCACACTTTGAATCAGAGGAACATGTTGATAGGAGGGGGAGAGCTTAATGGAGGCCATGCTGACATCAGAGGAGACTTTAGTAGATGCACTGGTTGGGGTGTGAGCTGCCGGTTCCTGGTCTACACTGCTAGCATCACAAGCTTTTACTTCTTTGTTGTCCACAGAATCTCTCTCTGGAACATTTAGCAGGTTGGCTTTGCTTATGGCAGTAGGCCCAGCATTGCCATACTCCTGACGATTAGCATATTCCTGATGGTGAGCATACTCCTGATGATTAGCATACTCACGATGAGCCACCTTGATATCCAGTTGATTAGGCCTCTTGTGTTGCACAGCTGAAGCGTTTGCTGAGGGAGCGATCTGGTCTTTACTCCCACAGTAGCCGTCGCTAGTGCTCCCACTGTTCAGGCTGTCGTTGGATAGGCTGGTGTGGGCGGCCTTGAGGCGTAGGAGAGTGTGGGCTCTGTTGAGGCGCTCTCTGTGGGCTAAGCTGCTGGTGTCTGACAGATGGCAGGGGGAGCATGACTTGGCCCGAGCCTCGTTCAGTTCGTCCATCCCGTAGGGCCAGTCGGCAAAGGGGTCCTCAGAGCTGAGGCTGAAGCTGTCCTCCGAGGAGGTGTGCATGGTGATGTCCTCCACCAGCCGGTCGATCTTGGCCACCGTGTTGGTGATCTTCTTGGCGAGCGTTTCGGCCGCAGCGGACACAACGTGGTCATGAGCCCCATGTCTCAGGTCCACCTCGCGCTCTGCTTCCTTGTCTTTCTTTCCTGCTTGGTTTTGGAGGAGGTTTGAGTTACTGAGGAACATGGAGAGCATCGAGAAGCTGCCGGTGTCCAGGCTGCTGGACATGATGGGAGCTTCATCATCATCAAAACAACCAGAGTCTGAGGCGTAGTCCTTGGCCAGGCTCTCGATGTGGCGGAGGGGCTTGTTGAGGCCCAGGTGTTTGGGGCTCGGTTTGTCCAGGGTGTCGAAGGTCTCCGAGAGGTGTTTAGCATTGAGCTCCGCCTCCAGCGCCTTCTGCTTCCTCATGTAGAGCGAGGGCACGCAAGAGCCGGGGGAGACGACCGCAGTGTCTTTATACTTGAAGGGTCGGTTGGTGAGCAGGTTCCTGAGCGCCGCTGCGCTGCCCATGGCTATCATCTTGTGCTTGGAGTGGATGAGGTTGCGCAGCATGCTGACAGCCCCCATGTCCCAGAGCAGCTCCTGGTCCCTGGAGCTGCGGGCCGACAGGTTCCAGAGGGTCCCGCAGGCGTTACTGACGATGGTCAGGCTGTGGGAGCGCAGGTGCTGCAGCAGGGTCTGCAGGCAGCTGTGGTCCCGGAGGATTTGTCTGAATACGAGTAGAACAATAGAATATAGCATTCATGAAATATTCAACATTAACTGGAATACAAAAACAAACATTAAATATGAATACAAATATTCTTCAAGGATTATAATAGTAAAGCTATCAGGTACTGTTACCAATACTGTTAAATAAAAATGATTATGATCATAATTATTATGAAATAACATTTACAATATTAAATGTTTTATCCATAGCGGATTACAGTGAATTCAGATGCTTAGCATTAATGAGCAGCTAGGGGTGGGAGACACCCTGACCACTAGACAATCCTGTCCCTCACTACCCCCTAATCACTAACCCTAACCCTTGACCCTAAACCGTAAGGTCTAACCCTAAACCCCAACCCTAACCTAACCCAGCTAACCCTAACCCTGGGCTCTTCATGTGATCACGGCAGTCCAGACTTGCCTGTAATCTTCTCGTGTGGCGATCAAGCTGGAGACGTTTCGGAGGATCCCTCCTCCGCTCTCGATGATGGCCAGAGAGTTGGTCTGGCAGCGGTAGGTCAGTGTGCTGACCAGAAAGCCCAGCGCCCCGTCCACCGAGCAGATGGACACCTTGTTCTCCACGCTGTGGGCTGACAGGTTCCACAGAGCACTCAGCAAGCTCTTCAGAGTCGACTCCTGAAGGGAAAACCATTGGACAGCAAGAATGTTACAGACTCCCTAAAACCTTCAACCTGAGCGTCCTTTAAACAGCTAAACTGACAAGGTCTGCCAGGGGACTGTCATCCTGTATTAGCTTGCTGTTGGGTTGAAGGTGTGGTCTTACCTGAAGATATATAAAATATATAACTGCTTGAGAAGCCCAGAAATATGACAGAACTCATGGGCGTAATCACAGGCCTTTTGCCTTGAACGTACACATTTGTGTACGTTCATTTTTCAGGGGACTAGAGGTTGAAGGTGTGGTGTTACCTTAGTGGCCTGCAGAGCGCAGGTGATCAGAGCTGGGACGCTGCCGATGTCTCTGAGAACCCTCTTGCTGCTGATGTCTGCCCTCCAGGACAGGTTCCTCAGGATGCTGGAGACCACCTGGTGGAGCTCCTCGCTGTCTGACTCCAGCTGGGCCACCAGTGCCTGGAGGCAGCTCCGCTTGGAGCACAGAGTGGCCTGCAGGGAGAGGAGGTTCAGGCTCCATGCTTCATACCGTTTCCTTTCTGCATTATTAGATCTGTTGACGCCACCGTCACTAAGCGCCAGACCCAGCCATCAATGGATTGATTGATTGATTCATTGGTGATAGATAACAGAAGTGTCATTGTTAGGGGAATATCAGAGTGAGAATATCTGCTTTGAGCTTGAATAAATCAACTGCCAACACGTCCTGTATATTGAGCTTCTTCATTACAGTGAACATTTGTTTTAGTCTGAAGCATATTGCCATGGCAACATTAATGAGAACCAGAGTGGCAGACGATATTAGCTTCGTGTTGGCACTAGCTGACTTCCTGGTTCCTACTTTGTTGGTGACGTCTCCGAAGGTGAGGTTGGTGAGCGCCATGCCGGCGTAGCGTCGCAGGGCTAGGTTGATAGGGTCATTGAGCATCCCGTACGTCTCCTGGTCCAGGTGGAGCAGGTCGGCCACCACCTGCAGAGCTCCTGGAACCCAGCAGAACACTGCAGTGAAGAGCTACACCCTGAGGTCTGGGCTGAGTGTTACGTGCATATCGAGTCATTTAGCACACAACACTTTTATCCAGAGTGACGTAGAAGTGAGGCTGAGAACAAGCAGCACATGCAATCAACACTGGAGTAGCTACCGCGCGTTTCTAAGAAGTGGATAGGGTTAGGTTAGGGTTAGGGTTAGTAGGGTTAGGGTCAGGGTTAGTAGGGTTAGGGGTAGGTTAGGGGTAGGGGTAGGTTAGGGGTAGGGTTAGGGTTAGTAGGTTAGGCTTAGTAGGGTTACGGTTAGTAGGGTTAGGGTTAGGAGGCTTAGGGGTAGGGTTAGGGTTAGTAGGGTTAGGGGTAGGGTTAGTAGGGTTAGGGGTAGGTTAGTGGCAGGGTTAGGGTTAGTAGGGGTAGGGTTAGTAGGGTTAGGGGTAGGGTTAGGGGTAGGGGTAGGGTTAGGTTAGGGTTAGTAGGGGTAGGGTTAGGTTAGGGTTAGGGTTAGTGGTAGCGTGAACAGTTGATATTACAGTTGATATTACAGTTGATATTACAACAATTTTAATCAAATTTTAAACAAAGTTAAACAAATGCTTGTAGACAACTAGAGCTAGATAATCACAAACCAGAGTTCTGTGTTGTTTAGAGTTCTGTGTGTTGTTGTGTTGTTGTTGTTTAGAGTTCTGTGTGTTGTTTTTGTTGTTGTTGTCGTTTAGAGTTCTGTGTGTTGTTGTGTTGTTGTTGTTGTTATTTAGAGTTCTGTGTTGTGTTGGTGTTGTTGTTTAGAGTTCTGTGTGTTGTGTTGTTTAGAGTTATGTGTGTTGTTGTGTTGTTGTTGTTGTTGTTATTTAGAGTTCTGTGTTGTGTTGGTGTTGTTGTTTAGAGTTCTGTGTGTTGTTGTTGTTTAGAGTTCTGTGTTGTGTTGTTTAGAGTTATGTGTGTTGTTGTGTTGTTGTTGTTGTTGTTGTTGTTGTTTAGAGTTCTGTGTTGTGTTGTTGTTTAGAGTTCTGTGTTGTTGTTGTTGTTGTTGTTGTTCAGAGTTCTGTGTTGTGTTTTGTTGTTGTTTAGAGTTCTGTGTTGGTGTTGTTTAGAGTTCTGTGTGTTGTTGTTGTTTAGAGTTCTGTGTTGTGTTGTTTAGAGTTATGTGTGTTGTTGTGTTGTTGTTGTTTAGAGTTCTGTGTTGTGTTGTTGTTTAGAGTTCTGTGTTGTGTTTTGTTGTTGTTTAGAGTTCTGTGTTGTGTTGTTGTTGTTTACCCACCCAGTTCGTTCATGGCTCTGCGGTACTCCTCTTCGAAGGACAGCTTCATCACAGCGCAGGTCACCTGGCAGATCTGAGGGTCGACGGGCTCCGGGATGTCTGGAGGAGAA
>OMNO01077433.1:0-17962 GCA_900303215.1 Trachyrincus scabrus | reverse complement strand
GGGGGTCGGGGGTCCGGGTCTCTGGAGCTGCGGGGGGGCTCCAGCACCTTCATCACAGACACGCTTCAACTTCAGAGGTAACTTCACTGTTAGATGATAGGCTCTTATCTTCCTCTTTCAGGTTGGCTCTTTACTGTTAGGTGGTAGGCTCTTTACTTTACTGTTAGATGGTAGGCTCTTTACTGTTAGTGGTAGGCTCTTTACTGTTAGGTGGTAGGCTCTTCACTGTTAGATGGTAGGCTCTTTACTTTACTGTTAGATGGTAGGCTCTTTACTGTTAGGTGGTAGGCTCTTTACTTTGTTAGATGGTAGGCTCTTTCACTGTTAGATGGTAGGCTCTTTACTGTTAGATGGTAGGCTCTTTACTTTACTGTTAGATGGTAGGCTCTTTACTGTTAGATGGTAGGCTCTTTACTGTTAGATGGTAGGCTCTTTACTGTTAGATGGTAGACTCTTCACTGTTAGATGGTAGGCTCTTTACTGTTAGATGGTAGGCTCTTTACTTTACTGTTAGATGGTAACCCCCCAGGTGTAGGCTCTTTACTTCATGTGTTATCAGTCCATTTTATAAATATGTCAGATTTGTTATAAATGCACAATATAAAGCAGAACTGCTGTGTTTTTCCACTGCTGTTGTGTTTGTGTCAGAGAAGTCAGTCGGACATAATGAATGGATGAATGAATGAATCACAGCCCAGTGAAGCAGATGAGGAGAATCAGCCTCGAGTGGGTGACTCTTGTTATAAAACTGAACTGTATCAAATTAGTTAACTCGTGGATGTATCATTATACTCTCAGTATCAACAGGCCTATATTGTTTTATATTGAACATTGGTGATTTTGTGGATAATGACTATCGTGTACAGATGTGTAGGTCCCTGTGTGTTAGTAGAAACACACACCTCTTTTCTACTGATCTTGTTGATTTGCTCAACTTTATGAGTGACTGATAACATTACTACAGACCCTAGACCCCTCAGACTGCTCCACACCCAATCGTTTTTAACTTGATTCACTGCATTAAGGACATAACGTTTAAATTAACATTGGAGGTGTAGGTGCTAAGGATTGTAAATTCTGACATATTTTTGTGGGTCTGGTGCTTTAGATGGTGCCACACACACACACACACACACACACACACACTTTACTTCGGCCTTGAACACATGTGTTGTAATGTGGCGCTCTTACTTTGATAAGCCCCTTTCTCACCGGCTTGTTCAAAGGTCAAAGTTAGAAAGGGGAGAATACAGCCCTAATAAGTACCCTATCAATAGCTTGTCAGCAATATGTTATCACATTTTAGTGGCACTATAAACATTAGAATTAATATATTGACCTATGACCTTCGTACTACTGCGCTCTGTGTTGTTAAAATATTTAGTCTTCAGTTCATCAGCTATATTTTAGAGAATAAGTAAAGTGGTGAATGCATTCAAGTATTGTCATGTGAAATACGACCGTCATTTAAATGATTTTCGTTTGTCACCAAGTGTTTGTACCTGTTGGTTAATGACGCATAACAGGTGGCCTAGTTGTGTCTAAACGACTTATTTGAAGTACTTTCAATGCTACTGAAATCATTCTTTCTGTATTCAGTCATTTTAAAAGTATTGCATGTTATACACAGCTATTCCATTGTTCCTCATCTTTAACTTTATGTCTCTGAAAACACAGATTCACAATCCAAAACACAAGATTATACATACGATATACAATGGTGTTCCCAACGCTGTATATTGACGTGTACATTCTTGTCTCCACTGTATATATAGTGTTGTTCTCTACGGTATATATATTATTGTTTACTCTTATGCATCGTTGTCGTGGTGACCCCCAGGCGGTCTTGAAGCAGACGGTTCTGTACGACTTCCACAAGGCACAGGGCGGTAGGATGGTGGGCTTCGCTGGGTGGAACATGCCGGTGCAGTACAGGGACAGCCACATCGTGTCCCACATGCACACCAGGGAGCACTGCTCCATCTTCGACGTCAGCCACATGCTACAGGTGAGGGGGCCGTTGTTTAGACATGTAGAGAAACACGCTCTACATACACACATGTACTGTCTCATGCACGCTAAACCTGCATGCAGGTCAACTGAAATAAAAAAAGTTGGTAATACGTCAAACCACTTCATAGTAATGCATAAGATAAATTTCGTTTAATTAATTAATAGTAAATATTTATACATTGGGGCCTATGGAGGAATCTCTGGGCTTTTCATATGATGGTAGTGACCTGCTATTATTGCACCATGATGCAACAAGGGTCACAACTTCAAAGATCCTGAATGCTGTTTTTCTGCTCGCCAGACCAAAGTGCACGGAAGAGACAGAATCAAGTTTATGGAGTCGCTGGTGGTTGCAGATATTGCAGAACTGCAGGACAACCAGGTGAGTTGAAACACCAGTGCTAAGGTACGATGTGTACTCATCTCAACCAGTAGATGGCGGTCTAGCGTGAATACAAGTTTAAGCTCTTAACGCATTTCAGAATTTTCCATTCCTGCCGTTGTCGACTGACTTTTGAGTGTTTGATGTTACTATCACATTTATAACAACCAAATGGTTTACTAATGAATGAGACAAGGGACTTACTTAACTTCCTACATAACGACCAATCAGGAACTCTCTTTCTCTACTGTTCTCCTATCAGGGTACACTGACCCTCTTCACCAATGAGAAGGGAGGGATCATAGATGACCTCATCGTAACCAAGACGGACCAGGACTACCTCTATGTTGTGTCTAACGCTGGCTGTGCCGACAAGGACTCGGAACTCATGAAGGTACACCCAGACAGGAGGGCCTGCTGGCCAGTCCACACACGAGATGAGACAACAGTATGAGTAACAGACAGAGGGATAGATAAACATTATCTATACACTAAGGTCCTGTGTGTGTGTGTGTGTGTGTGTGTATGGTAGTCTAGACTGGCTGAGTGTAAAGCAGCAGGTCTTGATGTGGATCTGGAGTTCCTTGACCAGGCCCTGATTGCCCTGCAAGGTAATAAACAACAACAACAATAACAACTCAAGTCCATATTGCAAATGAAATGTGTGATAGATCCATTTTAATATCTGTGTTCAGGATCTCCATTTACAGAATGCACACAGGTAAACAGACAGACACTGTGTGTGTGTGTGTGCGTGTGTGTGTGTGTGTTAGGCCCTTCCATGTCTCGGGTGTTGCAGGCGGGTGTGAAAGAGGACCTCGGGAAGCTGACCTTCATGACCTCTGCCCTGGCCACGGTGTTTGGCGTTCCAGACTGCAGGGTGACGCGCTGCGGGTACACGGGAGAGGACGGCGTAGAGGTTAGCTGTTTTGCTAGCTGTTCATTAGCTATACACTCGCTGTTTGCTAACTGTTCATTAAGTATAGACTAGTTATACACTAGCTCTTCACTAGCTGTTCCCTAGCTCTTCACTAGCTGTTAACTAGCTGTTCCCTAGCTGTTCACTAGCTGTTCACTAGCTCTTCATTAGCTGTTCACTAGCTGTTCACTAGCTCTTCACTAGCTGTTCACTAGCTCTTCACTAGCTCTTCACTAGCTGTTCACTAGCTCTTCACTAGCTATAGAGTAGCTGTTCACTTAGCTCTTCACTAGCTATAGAGTAGTTGTTCATTAGCTATTCACTAGCTGTTAATTAGCTATAGACTAGCTGTTCATTAGCTGTTTATTAGCTATTCATTAGCTGTTTATTAGCTGTTCGGCTGCTGTCCACTCTTTCTGTTTCCTTTCCTTGCTTCCTCTATTTCTCTGTGGAACAGAGTGTGATATGGCGGAGTTTTGGAAAGGTTTTAAGTGTAATGTGTCCACTCTGGGCTGAAGCAGGTACAGAGAAGGGAGGGGTTTATCCTTCACCACTAACGTGTATTTAAACATGAGTCAACATTGTGTCTCTTCCTCCTTCTCTTGGTTTCTCTCCCAGATCTCAGTTCCTCTCTCTCGCGTGGTGGAGCTAACGGAGAAGCTGCTAGCCAACAGCGAGGTTAAGCTAGCGGGTCTGGGCGCTAGGGACAGTCTGAGGCTGGAGGCGGGGCTATGTCTCTATGGCAACGACATTGACGACACGACCACGCCTGTGGAGGCCACCTTAGTCTGGACAATAGGTGAGGCTCTCAGGCTGTCCGTTTTTGGATCTACCGGTTAATGGTACGGAAACATGACAGAAGTGATTTGATGTGTGGTGCATGTTAAGATATGTTAAGACGCACGTTGACATGCCTGTTGACGAGCAGGTTAATGCTGGTTGTTTTTACTGCAATCCATCGCATATGAGAGAACATTGAGTCATTTAGTGACACTTTTATCCACGGTGACAGACGGTGAACTCAGATGTCATTAAGGAGCAGGTAGGGGTTAGGGTTGTGACCCACTGACCCAGAACCTTTCAGCTGGGAGACACCCTAAACACCCTAGCACCCTGTATTCTGTCTCCGTGTCTTCGACCTCGGGGTGTCCTCACCCATCGCAGGCAAGCGCCGGCGCCAGGCACGGGACTTCCCCGGGGCTGACATCATCGTCCCTCAGATCAAGGCGAAGACAGCGAGGAAGAGAGTGGGACTGGTGTCCACCGGACCCCCCATCAGGCAGCACACCCCCATACTCAGTCCCGACGGGAAGGTCATAGGTCAGAGAACACGCTTAATATATATTATATTATATTGTGTGTGTGTGTGTGTGTGTGTGTGTGTGTGTCTGTGGAATATTTTGAATATATTATTACAAAATCTTCTGATCAATTATTAATTTTGTTTTACTCCAGGTGAGGTGACCAGCGGTTGCCCCTCGCCCTGCCTGAAGAAGAACGTTGCCATGGGTTACGTGGAGGCGGCGTTCGCAAAGAACGGCACCGCGGTGCAGGTGGAGGTGAGGAAAAAGGCAGTGCCCGCTGTCGTCAGCAAGATGCCCTTCGTCCCCACCAACTACTACTCTGGAAACTAAAGGAAACGCACGCACACACACACATCTGTGTTCTCCCCTCGTTGGAATAGTCACCATTGCTGCCCCCTTGTGTTGGCCTCTGGAAATGCAAGTTGGATTTAACACGTGTTGGAATGGACTCCCAACTGCCAGAGTTCCATAAACTGATGTTTCTATGAAATCACATTCCGATTAATCACACTTCACATCTCTATTCACACAATTAGTATTCAATCAAATCACCACAGATCCCACGGATCCCAAGGACATGAGAAACTTAACCTCATAGAAGTGAAACTCTGATGGACAGAACATCTGCATCGCTAACAGCAGCTCCTATAGAGACGTCATGTTCTTAATGCACATTTAATCAAATGAGAGAATAGCCCCTCCACCAAGTCCCTGAAACTCTAATAAAACTGCCTCTAATGACAAGATAATGTATGTTAAGAAGATAACTTTAACTCAAGGAGTGAAGGCTATGGAGCACTATTATGTAACATATGTTACATACACTATTATGTAACCTGCACTCACCTTGAACTTATGCTGGGGAATCGTGCAGTGTAATGTTTACTAATGCAAGTTGAACTGAATCGTGCATGGGGTTTACCACTGAAAACGAATGCTTGAAAACAAACGTTAGTTTTTCACTGCAGGGCAAGACGGTGGAGTTTGGATGGCCAGCTGAAACCTTTCTATGTGCTTCATACCCCTTGCTTAATACTTTTAGTTTCCTTTAGTTTCCCTGCTATTTTTTTTAACATGCTTGACATTGTGTTTTTTAGCTGAAACACAGTAATAAAGAACTAAACTTCAACCAATAATTAAGAAAACATGTTTTTCTGCTTTAATTTCACTAAACTAATGGTCAACACTGCTGAGTAAAAGAATGACATTTCATTGGATCATTCATTGGAAGGTGGCATTGTGCATTCATACTGTAGTGTATCCTATATTTTGGGGTTATTTTAAATGTTTCCTTAAAAATAACATTTAAAGACTATATACTGTATAACAAAGTTAAATTATTTTTGTATAGGCCTACAAATAACAATTATTATTCTCTGGCTCAACCAGCTCCATCGTCAAGGTCTAGGTTTATAACTCGGCTATAACTAATTTTTATAGTAGATAATGTTTTACGTTTATAATTGAAATAAAATGCGAATGAAAATGTAATAAAGGCAATTTTCCTTTTCAAACCACTCTTACTTCTTCAACAATATGGTCCAAGTGAAATTACATTGTCATGTGTTTTTTTGCATTGAATGCTCAATCTGAATGTAGTTCTATAATATATAACTACTACTATATAATATATAATATATAACCACATGCATCGATATAAGCATGATTTGCTGTTCTGTGATCTTCAGGAGAAGAAGGTTAGAAGGTGAGCACGTGGCAGGGGTTATGGTAGATATCTGGCAACCCGCCTCCCGGTGTACTGACACTGAGAAGACGGTTAGAAGGTGAGCACGTGGCGGGGGTTGTGGTAGGTATCTGGCAACCCGCCTCCCGGTGTACCAACACTGAGAAGATGGTGGACTTCGCGACAGCAACGTGCTCACAACCCCGTCCTAAATACCTTCTAAAATCCCTATCTTCTCAACCTGGCATTAAACATAGGTTACCCGGGGACAATCAAAGATAATAGTCATTGAAAACGCGGAGTGCCTTTTTGACCTGATCCTACTCATCTCTAATACCAACAAAGTTGGTGTGGAGTTGGGGCAGCTGGTGTCGCTAGCCGGGAGGGAGCTTAGCTTCAGCCTCGTCGGGTGTCTGGAGCTCTGGTGGAGGAAGAGAGAAACAACACACCTTCACGTCGTCACAGGAGTCGTCAAACCCCGCTGACGTCCCGACTTGACTGCTTGGTCGCTAGCTACCGCTAACCACCGTCAGCTAGCAGGCTAGCCACCGTCAGCTCGTCGTGACGCCGGGAGGAGGACGACATGCCGCCGCGGAGCAGGAGGGGAAGACGCGGCTCGGGCAGGACCGGTGAGTCCCATCACGTCCACGTCGTTAGAGGACGTCTGTTACAACTGACAGTTAAATACATGAAGGAGCTGGTCGGTACCGTGAAGGCAGGGTTGGGAGTGAAGCGACCATATGGCAACAGATGGGGGGGCAGTACACTCACTATGGTTCACTTGTTTATGTTTATTCTGTCTTAGGAACAATACTCGACCCACAGTCCCTAACTTTACACATCCATAGCATTCTTCTGGGAGCTTCAGTCAAAAGGGGTTGTGTATCCTTCATAGGACCAGGACGTTGGGATGGTTGTGGAGCACATGGTCGGTCTGGGGTCTTGTTCTGAGTCCATGGTCGGTCTGGGGTCCTATTCAGAGTCCCGGTGTCGTATTGCTCAGTTCACTGCAGGCTATTTTGGAGCGAGTTATTTTCTGTCAGGCTGTGAGAGACATGGATCTACTGGGTAAAACGTGTTAATGTGGACAGTAGTGGTGTGGGTCTTCCATGTGCCTTGAAGGGGACACACACACACACACACACACACACACACACACACACACACAGGACCATGTTTAGGAATGTTGAACAGCGTAGGTCCATGAGGAGGAGAGATACAACAGTTTACCCTGGTTTTTAGTTTCAAAGTTGAATGAAATGATTTACACCATTTTGTTTCTGTGATATGTTTATGGATTATTTTTTTCCATCTCTCCATCATTCTGTCCGCACATGATTTCTACACCTATCTGCCCGTCTTTACTTCCATACATCTACCCCCATATGGCTGTTGGCCATCCATTCTTCTCACTGCCTCACATATCCCTCTCTTGCCCAATCAACCGTTCCATTCTCCCCTTCATCCATCTCTATTTCCGCTCATCCTTGTATCCATCACCCGTCATCCATCCATTCCTCTTCTGAACATGGTCATCTGCAGGTTCTCTACGACAGGAAGTTCTCCAGCTGCAGCTCTCTGCTAAAGCTCCGCTGTCGTTAAAAGGTAACGGACGACCCCCGACCTATCACCTCTCCCCGTGCCGCACTCGCCTACTTTGTTCGTTCTTTTGCTTTCAATAAATAACTTGCGGCTGTCTAATCTCTTAGACTGCGTGCCTCAAACCAGCAGTGTCTCCAGCGGTAGACCACGTGGAGCCTCGACTACATTCTCACTCTCACCGTCTTGTGCTGTGCCATTTCTAACCAGACTAAGTCATTCTCATCAGGGCATTGTGCTTCTGTTTATTTCTTCTAAACCCAAAGCATTAGCTTTTCTTCGTGCCAAGCATCGACGCCAGCTGTCCACGCCACTAGGAAGGCCTTTCTGCACGCCTGAACTTCTCATTCATCGAGTGTGTTCCACTTCAGGTGGCCGAGTGCCGTTTTCTGCTTGAGCACTCTTCAGTGTGAGCTCTTGGTCCTTCATCTGGCATGAATACATTCAGCCATTTCATCCTGCATGGCCTCACCTTCAACCCAGGCACATTTACATCGTGACCGTGTGACTGATAATGTCAATGTCTGGCATGTCATTTCTCTTCACCATTAATAGTGATCTATGCATCAAGAAATACTTTTCATTTTGACCATTTCACTATGGCTCTTTGTATGATATTTTAACATTGATTGCATTGAAGAGACTGTGTATTGCTTTTATTTCTGTAGGATGCCTTCAATAGGCGTATTTAAATATATTGTAGTAGAGAGGGATGTTCATTTTGGACTGGCTTACTTCTGTTGTCCTCATGCACTATTATGGAGAGCTTCAGCTCCCTTTGTGTTGATGGCCTGGTTCCTATCCTTGATGTCATTATTTCAGGCCGTTTGTTACCCTACACATTGTTCTAGTGTGTTAGAGAGCCTCTCCTGTGCCAGTCTTTGTAGCGTGCTATTGTTGTGCACCATTGTTTGGCTGTTCACATCGTGTGGTATCTGGCCCGTGTTTTACCTGCCACAGAAAGACCATGGGTTTTGTTTCTTTGAGAAATACACTACAGTGTTTTGGGGACTTTGGACCTTTGGGCCCAGTCAAGTCCACACTACGCCAGTTAAATGTGAAAATGCAGTTTTAGTATCAATGTTTTCTGTCCATTTCAAAAAGCTTAATTTTCACCTGCTTGGTGTCAACAGAAGGTCAAACCAGGGAACAAAATAAATGATCCAGCATAGTGTGGGACCATGACCTTAGAATGAACTTTTGACAATTTTTGGGAAGATTGTTTTAATCTGTGAGATCCATACGCTTCACGCCAAACCACTCCTACTGTCCCTCGTTTGTCCAATCAGTGCCAAAATCGACTAGACAAGCTTTGAAAAGGAGAGATTTTAGTTCAAATATTTACGCTCTGCTAATCGTTTTCCAGGAAGTTCAGCATACTAGTTCAAATATTTACACTGCAAGGATTTCCCGATTCGAGGGATTAGGGCTTATTGTCAAGGGTTGCAGACATTGGGCTTCGAACCCACAACCTTTTGGCTTGGAGTCTAACACACTAGCCACTATCCTGCCCCCTTAACTCAAACTGTAACCCCTCTGTGCTTATTAAAAATGCGTTAGATATAGCCTGGAGCTAAACGTATGTTCTACAACGTTGTGTGTTTTCCCCACAAATAGTGATCTCAAAGCAAGAAAGTCGTGATTCATATCTTCTCAAGTCATGGCTGGTGTTTCTTTAGAGTCACGGTTGAACGCCAGGACATCGGATGACCGTTAAAGGTTTGTGCCATGTGCCGTATCAGCTTGTGTTCGGTAAGGCCGTGAGACTTTACACTGGCATTAAAACATTACCAAGAAGTAAGAGATTCCCCACGTTTGTGTTATGCAATGACAAATAGGGGATTTTGAGACATGTTCCTAAGTGTATGCCTGTCAGTACCGTGAGACATTGTCACGGTGAAGCATTAGTTTGAATGAATTGGACTGGAACCTTCTTTAGGTGTTGAGGTGTTTTATCTGTACGATCAAATCATTTTAAACCATAGAGTTAACCATTGATATTATTTCCAAAAAAATGAACAGGCCAAGTGAACAGATGCCAGAGTGAAAGCAAATGTTAGGCTAACCTGTAGACCAACTACATCTCCCATGTAGCACCACTGCAATAACCAACAAGCATGGCACCTTGGTGACCCCGGCCCGACCTCGTTGACCTCATGACCCTTCCATTCTCTGTCCTGTAGTACAGCAGCTGAATGACTGAATGGAGCCAGCAGGCTGCAGTAATCCTCTCGATCCCTGAGCCAGCAGGAACCACCACACGGCCTCCCTGAGGTCTACATGGGTCATTTATATAGGTGTTCAAACGCAACAAAATAGTTTTATACTGTTTAAATCTTAGTGTTAACTGCTTTAAAATATTTTAAAATGTAACGGGACATGAAGACATTGGTTATATTTAATATGTGTAGGCTAATATTAGCATAACGCCCACCCCTGTCACTTCTAGACCAAATGGATGTTTTTTCCCTCTGAGCGAGTCTGTATGTGCGCCTTGCTTACAGCTGAGCACAGCAAGCTAACACAGCAAGCTAACTGTAGTCGTTGCTAAAGCTAGTGCAACTCGCGAGTCACTGCCATTAATAACAACAAGCAGGGCCTGAAATACGGGGGGTCTCAGGGGGCAGAGATCATCTCAAATGTTGCAATATCAGCTGTTTTGGAAATGCCTTGCCTACATTTTGTTCACGTTAAATGAATCTAATGGTGATTCTTTTAATCTCTCTCTCTCTCTCTCTCTCTCTCTCTCTCTCTCTCAGGTGGTAGGAATGGGGTGAAGGGCGAGTCGGGGGCGAGCGATGACGACCTGCCGTCGGAGGTGATGAGTCACTACAGCAGTACCAGCGAGAACGCCTCAGTCTTGGAGGACGGCACCGGTAAAACACACACACACACACACACACACACACACACTTAGCTGTTATTATTACTACTATTGAGGCTAGCATCTTTGATCTTTAATGCCATTAATATAGGTGTGTGTGTGTACCTCAGCAGGCGAGGCGGTGGATGAGCTGACTGCCCAGGAGGAGACTGAGGACAAGCTGAGACAGTGTATAGACAACCTCACAGACAAGAGGTGAGCCACAGACAGTGTATAGACAACCTCACAGACAAGAGGTGAGCCACAGACAGTGTATAGACAACCTCACAGACAAGAGGTGAGCCACAGACAGGCAGTCTCTCGCCCTCTTTCTGGGCCCTTTCCGTGTCTCTCTCTCTCTCCATCTCTTAATGGGTCTTCTCTTTTTTCTATTTGTTTTCTGTCTCTCTCTCTCGCCCTCTCCCCGTGTCTCTCTCTCTCTCACCCCCTCTCTCTTTCTCACTCTCGGCCTCTCATTCTGTCTCTCGCCCTTTTTCTGCCTCTCCCCATGTCTCTCTCTCACCCCCTCTCCCCGTCTCACCCTGTGTCCCCCCCCTCAGTGCCAAGACGCGGCAGGCAGCTCTGGAGTGTCTGCGTCAGGCCTTCTCCTCCAGGGTGCTGTACGACTTCCTGACTGACAGACGCATCACTGTCACCGACTGTCTGGAGAGGTGCCTCAAGAAAGGTGAGGGAGATGAAGGGAGGGAGGGAGAACTGGAGAAGAGATGGAGGGAGGGAGAACTGGAGAAGAGAGGTAGAGGTAAAGAGAGGGAGATGGAGGTGAGGAGAGATGTAAAGAGAGTGGGTTAAAGAGGGTGGAGTCATAGCGGTGTCTTGTGTCCAGGTGGAGGTGAGGAGTGGGTTAAAGAGGGTGGAGTCATAGCGGTGTCTTGTGTCCAGGTGGAGGTGAGGAGCAGGCTGCGGCCGCCACGCTGTTCGTCCTGCTGTGCGTCCAGCTGGGTGGCGGCGACGAGGCGGAGGAGTGCTTCAAGATGCTCCGCCCCCTCTTCAGCGCCATCCTGATTGACAGCGGCGCCAGCGTATCCGCCCGCCAGAGCGTGAGTGATTAACGCTTTGTCATAAAAATCCATTTGGGGTCCACGGAACACGGGGGTCTTTAAGGGGCGAACACGTGACGCCGCTTGGGTTTCATTTCTGTTCAAGTCGGTCCTGTGGTTCCTAATGTGTACTACTACATGTAGCATCTAGTGTGTCTAATGTGTGTGTGTGTGTGTGTGTGCGTGTGCGTGTGCGTGTGCGTGTGTGCGTGTGCGTGTGTGTGCGTGTGTGTGCGTGCGTGTGTGTCAGTGTGCCCGGGCTCTGGGGATGTGCTGCTATGTGTCGGCTGCTGAAGACGGAGAGGTGAGTTGCCCACAACAGATTAATTCTTTCTTTTTTCTTTTTCGAGTCATCGATAAATGAGGTATACATTTCTATCTCTATATATGATATGCATGTGGCATAAAGTCATTGTTAAACCCTCTCTGTCTCCCAGGACCTGGTGCGGTCCATGGGCCTGCTGGAGGCGGTCTTCATGTCTTCCTACCCCAACAGAGAGGGGGCGCTGCCGGGGGCCGGGCCGGGCCACCCGGCGCTCTGCAGCGCCGCCCTGCAGGCCTGGGCCCTGCTGGTCACGCTGTGCCCCGCGTCCCGGCTGGCCGTGCTGCTGGACCTGTACGTCACATTATACAACGTTAAGCTTTACTTTCATATTTCAGACATACTTTTAATGGGCTTTTTGTGCCTTTTTGATGAGCAGGGCAGTGAAGAGTGGGTTGAAAGAGAGAGGGCTTTTATTTTGTAAAAACAAACATCTCTTCTTGTCTTCCAGCCACCTGCCGAAGCTGCAGGCGTGTCTGGAGAGCAACGACGTGAACCACAGGATCGCCGTGGGCGAGACCATCGCCCTGCTGGTGGAGCTGGGCCGAGATATCCACGAGGTGGGCACACAACACACATAACACACACACATAACACACACGTGTACATAACACACACATAGTTGTGATATGTTCCCTTTAACTGCTGTTATAGGTATTACAGCGGCACATTATTGTGTGTGTGTGTGTGTGTGTGTGTGTGTGTAGGAGTTTGAGGTGGAGGACAGTCTCAGCCTGTGTGTGAGTCTGAAGGGTCTGGCGACTGACAGCAACAAACACCGAGCCAAGAACGACCGCAGGAAGCAGCGGTCCATCTTCAGGGAGGTGCTGCACTACATCGAGGTGAGGACGTGTGTGTGTGTGTGTGTGATTATGGTGCTACAAACATCTTTTTAAAATTTAATTCATGTTTCTCCTCCTCCAGAACGAGGACTTCCAGGAGGAGCAGATCCGCTTCGGTGTGGAGGGAATCTACATCGACAGCTGGGTGAGGAGACGCATCTACGACGCCTTCAAGGACCTGCTGGAGTCTGGGGTCCGACATCACCTCCAGGTGGGCCTCTCTGAACACACGCCAATATATACACGAGGCTCTTGGTTATATAGGTTTATACATGAGGGATATATATGAGGCTCTCATACATGAGGTTTATACATGAGGCTCTTATACATGAGGTTTATACATGAGGCTCTCATGCATGAGGTTGTTATACATGAGGCTCTTATACATGAGGCTCTTATACATGAGGTTTATACATGAGGCTCTCATGCATGAGGTTGTTATACATGAGGCTCTTATACATGAGGTTTATACATGAGGTTATTATACATGAGGTTTATACATGAGGTTTATACATGAGGCTCTCATGCATGAGGTTGTTATACATGAGGCTCTTATACATGAGGCTCTTATACATGAGGTTTATACATGAGGCTCTCATGCATGAGGTTGTTATACATGAGGTTGTTATACATGAGGCTCTTATACATGAGGCTCTTATACATGAGGCTCTTATACATGAGGCTCTTATACATGAGGCTCTTATACATGAGGCTCTTATACATGAGGCTCTTATACACGAGGCTCTTATACACGAGGCTCTTATACATGAGGCTCTTATACATGAGGCTCTTATACATGAGGTTCTTATACATGAGGTTTATACATGAGGTTCTTATACATGAGGTTTATACATGAGGCTCTTATACATGAGGTTTACGTGCGTCCCGTAGACGTGAGGACTGAGCTGTCTCTGTGTTGTGTGTCCAGTTCAACACTCTACTGAGGGACATCTTCGGCTTGGGCGCCCCCCTCATCCTGGACGCTGCGGTCAAGGCCAATAAGGTCTCCCGCTTCGAGAAGGTAAGCCCACACCGGTCTGGAGGAGTCATTAGGGTCCGTAGGGTCCATGTGGGCCGACGGGGAGAACAACATGGACTGGTTGAGCAAATATGTTCACACTTCACTTCATAAAGATCACCAGTAACAGTCAACCAGAAGTCCTGGTGCTGATCTGAGTAGAGAATGACCGACAGAACCATTGGTCAAACCTCGGATATTCAACACAGAATTATGACTCAAACTTCTAGTGTGTTCTCCTTCAACAGGATCCAGTCAGAAGCTTGACTTTCTCTCTCTCTCTGTCTGTCTCTCTGTCTGTCTGTCTGTCTGTCTCTCTCTCTCTCTCTCTCTCTGTCTGTCTGTCTGTCTGTCTGTCTGTCTGTCTGTCTCTGTCTGTCTGTCTGTCTGTCTTTCTCTCTCGTCCCCCTCGTTCTCCCCCACAGCATTTGTTTAATTCTGCTGCCTTCAAAGCCAGGACAAAACTCCGTAACAAAGTGAGGGACAAGCGGGCCGACGTCATGTGAGGAGGGACGGAGGACGAGGCGAGGGGGTTAGGGGGTAGGAAAGAAGGAAGGATGAAATGAACAGGCGAAGCAACGAAGAAGAAGAAAAGACGAGTGTTTGCCTTCGCCCTCCACTCCCTCACACTTGGAAGGCCTCATGAAGGACACGTTTTAATTGTCTCCAAGTGTTTTAAACGCTGCTGTTTTAAAAGTCTGCGTTGTTGAAACGAGGTCGTCGAAGTTTTTATTCTTCTTAATCCTCGTCTCTTTGGATCTAATACTTGAAACCGGATGCCAACAGTAAAATGTTTTTTAATATTTTTCTGTTGAATTGAAAAGTATATATGATGTTAAACTAAATCATATTCTTCATGCCAGTCTTACTAAATGAAGTGGAGACTATGCAGACTACCAGAGTCTTCACGGGAGCCCGACTGATGTCCGGTCTTGTTGTGCAAGTCGTGTATTTCTAAGCTCTTCAGTATCTGTGGATGTTTTTTGATGCCTTACAATAATATTCATACCAAAAAAATGTGTAAGGCTATGATGGTGCTTTCTCCAAATAATACACATGCATTTATTGTGAGACCACTGCCTGGTCCTCCTCACCATGAACCAGAACCAGTCCTATAACACAGAACCAGTCCACCGCAACACGGAGCGTGTCCGGCTTCTTCTCGTCTAATCAGTGTAGAGAAGCAGTCATCCATTTCTCCTGACCCCCTCCAACTGACAACTCATCTTTGTGAGTTTTCTTTGTGGAAGACATTTTTTACCATTTCTGGTGGCTAATTGTATGTTATAATTTATCAAAATAAAAAGTGGGAGATGTGTTCTGCGTGAATTTTAGGAAAATACGGACGATTTACAGACAAATTATGGGTTGAGATGAACTTGGGGAAACTGCTAGTGGTTTTTCGATGTATATTTTTCATGCAGGTTTTCGGGACACTAAATAATACATACTTGTATTACTGGGAATGGAAATAAAACAACGTGGGTCAATTCAATGGACTCTGGACTCCACAGTTGTCACTGGAAATCATTGATAATTGATTGGTTGTTGAATAAATAAATACAAATCTGTTGCTTGTCGTTCTCTGCCACCGTCTCGTCACCATGGTAATGGTTAGCGGTCGTTTCATGTCAAGTATTTCCATTGTTTTGAGCTCTTTTTTTTTGCTCTGCCTTAAATAAGTCTTCAAACTTATATTTCTAGATCTATATTTTAGAATCTGATTAAATGAAATGTAGAAAGGCCATTAGAAAGCTAAAGTTTTAGTCAAACTAACAAGGAGTAGTAGAACGGACAGGAAGTTATCTGATTAAATCCCCCAACACACACACACACACACACTGTACAAACCACATGGAAGTATTGACTATTTGGTATAATGCCATGTCTAGTGACTGTTTTAAAATTATTTATTTTGTCTAATGAGTTGGGCCTGTTTAGGTTACCATGAAATGTTGGTAGTTATATATTTATATAGTTATATATATATATATATTTACTATTACATTATCTGTTTGCAGATAATTAGAAGGATTATACAGTTGAAACATTGGGCTATTGTAAAAGGCATCGATGATTCAATACAATCAAGATAAACAGTGAAGTTGCTGTTTTGATTGTTTAATTTTAAAATAATGTGTTTATCATTAGTTTACCATACCCTTCCCAAACCCACGACAGAAGTGTGAATAAAGTAATAAGTCATGATGTCGATATTAATATGCAGTAAGTAGGCCTAAACGATGAAAGTGGACAATTCATAAATAAAATGTCATGATGGCATTGTTTAAATTGTGATGAATATCAAACTGCAGTATAATGACTACTGTTTAAACAGTCGTGTGTACTGCCCCCTGCTGGCCGGTGCCTGCCTAGCACCCTGTGGTCTATTTCTGATTCAACATGGAGGCAGTCGAGTGAATCACTACCAGGTAAGACCACTTCTAGTAATACATCTTACTCATCTTACAAGGAGTGTATTTCTAGCGCACGGTTTGAAGGGGACAACGAAGCACACGTTCACTTTGCGTGAACTTACTGACTAGACTACTGTCAACAGTTACAACACTATTAATAGTGTTGTAACTGTTGATCTGTAGGTTTTCTGCACGCATACTCCTGTTGATCTGTAGGTTTTCTGCACGCATACTCCTATTGATCTGTAGGTTTTCTGCACCTTCATCATAACGTGTAAACAGCGGTGCACACCAATGGAAACCGACGCGATCACCGCGGTGTACGCCCAGTGTAGCGGCCTGCCGACGCCGCTGACCGCCCGCCTCGCAGGACAACACGTCGGCGGTCAGACGGTCTTCACGGTGACCTCAGGTGAGTGAGTCTTCACGGTGACCTCAGGTGAGCGAGTCTTCGCGGTGACCTCAGGTGAGTGAGTCTTCACAGTGGAGGTTATTAAAATGGTCTTATTATTCGCTGTCTCGCTCTCTGCTCAGAATGGAGTCAGAACAATCTGGTCGCAGGGTCCAGGCTTCGCTTCATGCAGCAGTGGACTCTGTTAGCAGAAGACCAAGATGACCGCAAGACCCTCCGAACCGTCCTCCCTCCTGGACCCTGTGCACCTCTACAGGGAGAGTAAGCACACACACACACACACACACACACACACACACACACACACCCTAATTAATTAACATTGGAGTAACTTCAAACCATTTCAAGTTTAGAAACAGACAAGTGGACGTAGTGCAGAACAGGAGTCAGATAAAGTCACCTCTTTCCTCCATGTTTAATAAACCAAAGAGCTTGATCAGACACTTCAAATCACAAGCGCATGGCAGTGACTGGATTTGATGCAGCGTGGGAAACATTCATTCTCTCAGTTCATACGATGCCCCTGTGCGCTTCGTATCTAATCCATCAGGCTGCTGAGCTGCTGCTCGCCTCTCCGAGGTCTGAGGGCCGTCGTCAGGGACGTGCCCGGGAGCCGCCAGGTCCTGGAGGTGAGGAGTATGTGTGTGTGTCTTTATCTGTAAGGTTCAGTGTTGGACCGGTGTCAGACAGGTTTTGTTGGTGTTTATAGATCTGGGACAGCCACGGTCTCAGGAAGAGTCTGGACCTCACAGCTCTCAACAAACATGGACGAGTTTACGATGATGGTGTGTTTGACTATTTACTACTAGTATTATTATTACTACTACTATTATTACTATTATTTCTACAATATCCTTAGATACACAGATATTTCAACAGATTCACTTTTTATGTATTACTCGACATACATTATATATGTGTGTGTGTGTGCGTGTGTATGCGTGTGTGTGCGTGTGTATGCGTGTGTGTGCGTGTGTGTATGTGTGTGTGTGTGTGTGTGTGTACGTGTATGTGTGTGTGGGGGTGTAGGTGTGAAAAACAAAAGCGAAAGAGAGAGAGAGAGAGAAAGATAAAACAGGAGTTACCTGTCTGCTTAAGTCCATATTCTATCTGTCTAGACAGCACTAAT
>OMNO01077427.1:0-15589 GCA_900303215.1 Trachyrincus scabrus | reverse complement strand
GCTGGTCTCCCTCTAGAGGAACCCCACAAATTACATTTAGTATTAGAAGATAAATCAAAACCAGAAGGTGCAAAGTCTCACCGACACGAGCCAACACACCACATATCACAGTAGTACTATTAAAAACACACCACATATCACAGTAGTATTATTAAAAACACACCACATATTACAGTAGTACTATTAAAAACACACCACATATCACAGTAGTACTGTTAAAAACACACCACATATCACAGTAGTATTATTAAAAACACACCACATATCACAGTAGTACTATTAAAAACACACCACATATCACAGTAGTATTATTAAAAACACACCACATATCACAGTAGTACTATTAAAAACACACCACATATCACAGTAGTACTATTAAAAACACACCACATATCACAGTAGTACTATTAAAAACACATCAGATACTGCAGTTGTACTATTGGAAACACACCAGGTACCATAGTAGTACTATTAAAAACACACCAGGTACTGCAGTAATACATTAAAACACTGTATACTTGTATATGGATGGGATTACAATAAAGTTGCTTCAATGAACTTGAAGCAGTCTCTTTGATAAAACCGTTATGAAATGGAGGTCCTTTTTTTTATCAAGGCCATGGTAAAACCCCATACATTTCATACTATGATTATCCACAGTTTGGGTTTCATACTGGTGTCCAACGGACATCAATCCAATAATATGATGTGTGATAAACTTCTAGGTCTGTGAAAGTTTAATGTTTTAATGTGTATGGAAAGTTGAGTCAAAGTGCAAGTCCGGCTGTAGATGACAGGAGCTGTAGATCTCTGATTGACTCATCTTAGAGCAATTCCCATGAGGCAAACACGTCAAATACTAAAATGAGGTCATGCCGGTAGAGCAGTGGGTCGCTGGTTCCAATCCTCTGCCATTGTGTCCCTGGGCAAGGCACTAAACCCTTACAGCTCCTTACGAGCCCGCTGTTGTGTCAGCGCAGTGTATGCTGTGTGTTAATATGAGGCAGAATTTGCAAAAGAAAAAGAAAAGCCATCTTACAGGGAAAAAAAACGATTGAGATAACCCTGAGAAGGACCACAGAAGAGTGATCCCTCCTTCCAGGAGCGGCTGGAAGTGCAATTGTTGCCATGTGGACGGACATGGTGGAATAACGGCAAAATAACAACTTTTAAATCCAGAAAATAAACAGACTTGCTTCAGAGTGAAATACAGGAAGTTGGGGCGAGATGTGTACATCATGTATAAATACATACAAGACGTAATGTGGTTGTATGGACTGAGATGTAGGCTTGCTCTCTACGCTGTCTCTCCTTCTCCTCCTCCATGTTCTCTTTCTCCTTCTCCTCCTCCATAGTGACGCATTGGTGTTTCTTTCTCCCATTTCTCACACTCTTATCCCACTTCTCTCTCTCACCTCTCTCTCTCTCTCTCTCTCTCTCTCTGTCTCCCATCTCTCCATCACTAAACAAACTGCCATCCCTCCACTTTGCGGCTGAAGGCCCAAGTCCTTATTCTTAAGGGTCACCCATGTCTGATTCAGATTTCCATACTAATATCCTATAATAATATTATTTAATAATATCCTATAATAATGTCCTATAATGTCTTGGAAACACCGATAGAGCTATCCATGTCCACGTTCTTTTGTATTATTCAACGTCGGATGGTACAAGAAAGAAAACTGGATGATAACGCTTTCAAATATTTCCATATTTGAAAGCGTTATCATCCAATTTTTTCTTTTTCATATTTTTAGCTCCAAGAGGCTCGCGGCTGAGCTGTGCATGCCTGTGCTTGGCCTGGGCTGCGGGACCAGCTGGGGGTAGTCACTGGGCATAAATCAGCTGTGTTTGGAGCTGTACTCCACCCCGAGAGTCTAGCAGCACTACAGAGCTGGGACCGGCCTCGGGTCAGGACAAGGTCAAGCGTTATTTAATTCCGATTGAAGTGGCATTTTCTTTTGTAATTACGATTTTCGCAGGTTTCTGCGCAAAACACGTCACGTTTGTTTAATTCAACACCGAAAACAGTGTTTTTTTCTTCTTCATTTCGGGCGATGGCATCGTGACTACCTATATTTTACCACACATTTTACTACGCGTTGTACTCTGCAGAGAAAACATTTCAGGCTGCAAACAGGCTGCAAATTTTAGTCGCTTGTGTTACATTTTATCGGTTAATGAGTATAAATCTTAGAAGCACACGAACAAGCATTAAAATGGACTCGTGTCAAACGTGCAAATGAATGAGTGCGATGGAAACCATTGGTCTTTCAAGGCGTTTAACGACGTGAAACCAAAGCGAGGAGGGAGAATAATGTGCGTTGCAGCTGGCCTGTCCTCGCCCAGGTGTGCCAGCGTTTCTGGGCAACGGAAGCGGAGAGAAATCTGTAAGAACGATGTTTTGGCTGAAAAGCCAGCGTGCGTTAGGCTAACCGGCTCCGACAGACGTGTTTGCTTTTGTAGCTGATTAACGTGCTCGGGATAACCCCTGAGTTTATACTTCAACAAAATACTTCCCAAATCTGTTGAGGGCCTTGTTTTCCACACCCTCGTCCTCTCCTTAATTAAGATGGCCGCGGTCGACCGTAAGACCCCCGGCTGGACCACTGCCCGGGGACAGACCGCGGGTTTCTTGTCATAATTTCTCTTCTCACACATGCACCGTTTCGCATTTTGTGTGAAGGGTCACCTTTTTAAATACGGACTAGAGGCAAATGTATGACCGCTCAGGAAACTGTTAATGATAATGAAAATAGACCAACTGTAACGTCTAAATCAGTTGACAGTCCAAGCTCCGCCCCCTCAACCGTACACTGTAAATCTATTATAATCAAAGGAAAGAATTAATCTGTTGCTGTTGAATTAAGCTGGCATTAAGCAGTGTTAATGATGTGTTTGGGCCTATTGTTGCTGACTGGGTGTTTGAGTCACCCTGGGACCTTTCTCAGAGCTGCTGGCTCTCGATTTGAGAGTTAAACAAATCATAACAAGACATTTCTCTGGTCTGATTGCTGTTGCCAATGCTGATTGTTCCAGATGTGAGCTTTCAAACAATGTTAGCACACGCATGTCTGTGCACGCACATATACACACACTGCACACAACATTAGACAGACACACACACACACACACACACCACTGGACACATTGCATGTACATATACACACTAACACACATCACATGTGCATACACAACAAAAACAAATATAACACACACACAAAATCTGTGTCTCTCACACACACTCCCTCACTGACTCATATGCGTCTTAAATACGGACCAGTAGAATTGTGCCGATGCCTGACCTTAAATTTGTGCTTCTGGACAAATGTCTCCTGCTCCTCAAATTCACTTAACCTGAATACGTATGTCTTTCCTCAAGTTTCCTCTATATGTGGGCTATATAAACAAAAAGTATAAACAAAGTTTGGTATGTATATGTATTTGAATGGCTGGAGACGAATTTGCTGCAACATTTTGCTGGCATAACCCCGCCCCCTTTAGGTAGCGCGTCGTCACTGCAGCTACTGTGACGTGGCTAGCGTTGACGTCACTGTATAAACATCGGCCTATCTGTTTTTAAATGATCGTAATGTAAAAAATATATCTATTATGGGCCTCTCTTTGAGCGGTCGTAGCTCCTTGAAAACCGATCAAACCGCTATATGAATATTTGATATATGGACTGAATTGTGAATAGTCATAGACATGCGTGTTGGCAAGAAGTTCTGCCTATCCGATTCCAAAGTTGTGGGAACGGTAGAATTATAAATATTTATAAATATAAATACTCTGAAAAGTCATGATTTGACTGTTTTATGCCGTATCCATCGGTACATCATTTTTCTTGGCCAGGTTTCTTGACCTGGCACAAACAATGGAATTCAAACCCTGACTTGGAAACAAGCATGTCAAATGGTCAGCTTTATACCAGCGTGTTCTTACTCAACTATTACTGATGTTGGCAGCTGTAAAAAAAAACAACTAAAAATGAAAACATGAACCGGCTCCGTGAAGAAAATGAACAAGAGACACTGAAATTGAGTTATTCAATAGCATCTTATACAGGAAATCATACAGTGATTCAGTTTTATTGGATGAAAAGGTGCCATAAATATAGTCTCTGTTTCTTTCATCTCTTCGGTCAAAATAAATGATCACATTTCTCTCCTTCAGTGCTTTCATATCAAATGAAGGGAGTACTCTTCAGATAAGATAAGACTTTATTAATCCTGTGAAGGAGGTGATCTTATCTTATCTTCATACATGACAACAGACAAACAAATATCAAGCAGCCCTCTTGTTATTCACGTCTACCTCAGGCGGCCCCGGCATGTCCAATAAAGCACTTAATATTCAAAGCGTCATTCACAGATGCCATGATGTGGAAAGCCTGGATTTGCGTTCAGAATACGCATTGATTTATACCACCTGGGCTCAGACGAGCATTCCACATCTGCCGTCCACGCGGCGGATACATAATTGGAATCAGGTGGGAGCGAGAGAAGTCAAAGGCCAGGGACGGAACACGACGTGGAAAGCAAAGGTGTCAATAGGCAGGCGTTCCTTAGACAGACAGGACCACAGGCGTGGCACTCGAACGACAGGGAGGAATTGACGGTACATGTTTTTTCATCGAGTTTGTCGGTCAGCTTTACGATGTAGGACGACATAAAGAAACACTAAGGCAATAAGACACACCAATGGAGGTTTGAAAACCTGCGATGCCTACCCAGCACATGGGTGAAACATGACCATCGTGTGTTCATTAGTGTCTGTGTTGGACACACACACACACACACACACACACACACACACACACACACACACACACAAGATTTACTCTCTATAGGGCTTGCTCATCAGAATGCAATATGGGAGTTTTTGTTGCAGATACTCTGCCATATTGAGAGGAGAATTGAGAATTTATTGTAAAATCCTAAATCAACAAAAATATACCGTAACCTACCGAACAGTGTCTCCCCATAATGACAAATCATTTCACGATTCATTACTAAACAATGACCAAAGAACCATTTACTACCAACATAATAACTATAACATTCCAATGCTGCTATGCTCCCAAAATGGCGGCGGTTATTGCAATGTACGCAATAACCTATAGACGACACCCCGATGCTAAGTAGGCTACTGTTCCATTCCAATACAAACTCTATCCAATACAAACAGAATTGTTGTATTAGATAAATATAGAATATAATTCATAATATAGATAGTTTAAGTAATGTTTTATAAAATAGAAAGGTAAAACTAAATATATATGATGAGCCATGAAAGTGAAAATACTTTATTCCTGCTCGATGCGCGTCGTGGCCGCCATCTTGGCGTGGACTGTCTTGTAGTTTCTACACGTTTCCTTCAGTAGCGACACCGCCTCTCTGTAAACCTGCTTGTTGACCTCCTGGTCGTCCGAGACGCTGCCTGTTCAGACACAACACAGAATAGGAAGAGAGAAAATAACTTCAGCACTGAAGTGGTCAGGGGAGAAATGCTGAAGTTCATTTTAAAAGGGGACCGTCACATTTGGCTGTTTTCTAAGATCTAGAGCACTGCTTTACACTCGCGAAAAAATCTGTTTCCCGTTAACGAGTTCTTTACGAAGCGGACCAATGGCGTCAATTGCGCAGCTTTTCCGTATTCTTCGGAGTTGATGTTGCAGATTGTGATTTCTTTCACAAACAGTACTCTCTTATATTAGGAAACAGACGGTGATGGTTCCCCTTAATGGTCTTGATGTGGTGTTCTTACTGAGAGGGATTTTCTTGACTGTGTTGTTGACGTGCTCTGCCTTCCCACAAACAAATAAAGTTAGATCAAGAAAAAACACGTAAGATATTCTGTCATACAGTAGTTTCAGCCCCCGAGAAGAGACTTATTAGCTTTATTTTTCAAAGACATAATATCCGTTTGTCACTGAATTCTTGTGAATGAGCCCGTACCCTTTTCCCTGTGGACGTGTGTGGTTACTGGCGGTGGGTCGGTAGTTTCTGCTCTCACATCTCTACACGCGTGCACACTCTTCAGCGCACGCTCCAACATTCTCACAGCGGTTTGGATTCCTGTCGGACCACGCGAGCGTGTCAGTTAAGTCAGTCGTGCCAGTGTTCAGACCCCTTTAATTACAGACAGCCAACCGTGCGGCTCGTTTCTCACCAGTAGCCTCCGCCGCCACATCCGCGGTTCCGCCGTTCACAGCCATTAAAATGTCGTAGTCATTGAATTTTTCCGAAACAGCAACGGAATTTCCCTTGTTCCCCGCGTTCTCGCCACCCTCTGTCACGTGACGCTCGAACCCCTCCTCACGAAGGTCTTCTGGCTGGAGATGAGAGAGAAGGACGTCAAAGTTGAACCTGAATCGAAAAATCAGTTGAGGGGAACAAAACTAGCCTGCGTGATGCAAACTGGATCTTCCGTTTATAAAATCGGGCATTTATCCAGAGCCAGGTAGCGCCTAGCGGTTAGGGTGTGTGACTCCCAGCCGAGAAGCTCTGTGTTCGAACCCCAGTGTGTCCACAGTCTGCCTGGAGGCATGCGTGGGCAAGATGCTGCTCAATTGGAAAAGCAAAAAAAAGACAGAACAGAAGTCATCCATACCTGCGTGACAAAGACAGATTGTGCCTGTTGATTGGCGTCTGTGACGGCGTCTCTCGGGCCATTCATCATCTCCTTCTGCTGGACCTGAGAAGAGCCCGGGTTCCCGGATTCAGCTTGACTCTCTCTCTCTCGCAGAGAGCCACGGGGGCGACGTGTTAATGTTGGCCCTTTTAGAGCTTTTCCGTTATTTCTAACCTACAAAACCAGAAACAGACGTTTATTTAGTTTAACCTTCACTTTCGCAATCACCCCTTTCTTTCTTTCGATGACCGAAAAAACGTATTTCAACAAAAATAAACACCCCGCTACGTTCATTTGAAATATTTCACTGAAATCAGCATTTTAGGGGCCTGAGAACCGAAGTACTTTGGAGAGTATGATGATAATAAATAACCGGCAACATCAACAGCGGTGGACAGGCTTCTCCAAATGACTCACCAACCTTGTGTTTCAAACCGCCGGGCGGCATCACCGAGGGCCTTCTGACCTCCGGCCGGTCCGCTCGCGTCACTTTGACACCCCGCCTCACGCTCAGCAGGTACGTCAGCCGGGGCGGGTCGCCTGTGACCGGGTCACACGATGAAACATAGCATTTCTGCCCTCCGATCACAAACGTACAGTATGTACAGAACATAAACCGTGACATAACTTGCATGGAAACCAGAAAGACTTCCATTTACATTTAGTCATTTAGCAGACGCTTTTAGCTGCAGTTCAAAGGTAGCGTAAATAACTCAAGACGAGGGCCTACAGCTCAACAAAGAGCATATGCTACGACCGCTGGAGCTACACTCGTACCGGTTCTCCGAGTAGTGAGAGGGTTGTTGTGGATCACCAGCTCGGCAAGGCTGGGAAACAGAGCGGTAGCCAGCAGGGCCTCTTCCTCCGCGATCTAGTGACAAGACACACGCTCTAATGACACATTACCTCGCTAAACACACACATTGTGCGTATTACCCGCTTACGGGGACATCTTCTGAACTGACCTTGTTGTGGGCCAAGCTGAGAAACCGAAGCTGTGGTAGTGGCAGGCTGAACGCCGCCTCACCAACGCTGGGCTTTAAGTGAGACATATCGATGGAATAGATGTATAGAAAGTTCAGTACTTTGAAGATCACCACCAGTTAGCAAATGGATGTACCTGTGACACTCCCAAGAAATGACCTTGATTTGACCCGGTCTGGGCTGATTTGAAAAACAAAGTCAGAATAAAAAAATGTTATTAAGTAAGATAAGAAAATATGTTTTAGTATTTACTGAGGTGACAATGTCTTTGTTTGCTGTTGGTTTAACTGACCTGCATCTCCATCGGGGGGCATGAAGGGTATCTCGGAGATGTTGTTACCCTGTAGGTTTAAATGCCGCAGCCTGTATACGAACACAGCGCAACAGTTTTATTTTATTGAACCAAAGCCATCACACGTTATCAATAACGGACAACCTTGAAACCCGCTGACCGCGTGAGGTTAGCGAGGCTCCGGAAGACGTCGGACGTGAGCCTGTTGTCCTCCAGCGTTAGCATCTCCAGCGCTCCGAACTGGGCCTTCTCTTTGTCGGTTGGCCTACGGGGCAGAAACAAACAAGCCAAAGGCGTATTTCTGTTCTGGAATGATCCATTTTAGAATAGGTCTCGGGTGAACTCAGCCACATGGGGACAGTTGTTGTGATTCTATCTCGTGATCGCGTTCTTATCATCAATTTAAAAAAAAACAAACCCAACATGATACATTTCTGAATTCCTGAAGGTGTCTACTTTCTTTATGTGGAGTAATTAAGTGCGTATGAGATTGTTATAAAGCATGGCTCACCGTTCAAAACTATTTTTCAGTGACACATTTAGTCATTATGTTTGATCATTAGTGTAGGCCCTCGCTTTCATCCCTAATTACATATTTCAAAGAATAGTTTTTTCTTAAACTTAAATATATGTCTACGGGTTACTTGATATTATGTAGGCCATAAATGCATCATGGAGTTTAAACCATGGATTAAACAAAGTGAGGAAGAGTTCCAGGCTACACCTGCATAAGCATGGACACCAGCATTAGCCTATCCTAATAATGTTCTCTGACAATGGCGACCAATAAAGCTTAACCCAAATATAGCTAAAGTCTTACTCTAACTATGTACTTAAAAGTTGGCTTTAGGTTACATCTCTGTGGTTCTGTGTAGACATAGATACGAGGTCCCTCTTCTTATCAGGTTATATGAATACACCAGTGCTATATTGGAATAGCCTTTTAACATTGTCCCAATTTACCTGAAACATGCTGTCCCAAATTAACAAATTTGGTCATTTGGGACACCAAGAAAATGTCCTCATTTTAAATAATGTAAACAAGGGTTTTTACTTGTGTGTGTTCTGTCTTGATCTGTCTTTATTGTGATATCTCAGAAGCGATTTTGAATGTTTCATGTTCCAAAATTCCCCGCCGAGCCGAGTTAATTCAACCTTGCATACAAAAATGATAACTGCAAACATATTGCACGTTCATGGTCTGGGTTTGGAGTAGGCCTTTGGTTTTATAAATGGAATCGCTGTTCGGGGAGCTAGAGAAACAGACATGGAGATAGAGAAGGCTATTTCAGTTATTAGTACACCCCCTTGTGGTTGATTTGAGAACAGCTTGACAATTAGGTTCTTTGGGCATTTGGGTCTGTAGGTAACATTTTGATATGGCAGAGCCTCTCTACCCATGGTTTCCTCACAACCGCTAACCTGGATTAGAACACAGGGGTACACAAATGAAACATACCCACTGTTCATTGTACACGGCTTACCACCTGTGTTTACCCTCCTACCTCCTCCTGTGCCCGTGTGAAATGTTTTTTACGAGAACAGGTGAACTGCTTGAGAGAAGGGGTCAGAGGAGGGCATTTTCTCACACTGCCTGCTAACTATAACCGCTAGAACCACTGCGAAAAGTTAAAGAATATTTCAAAACATAAAATTATTCCCAAAAAATATAATTTTATTCATTCATATTAAATTATATTAAAATTGACCTACGTCGGGAGGGTGGGGTGATGTTTGGAACCGGCCATGTTGGCAGGAAGTCGGTGCAGTTTGTTTCCTGTCAGACAGAGGACTTTCAGGCCTGCGAGACGCCCAATATAAACAATGTCGGCCTCGGACAGGTTGTTGTAGGACAAATCCAAGACCTGGGAAGAGCCACAGAAAATCACTATCAACACTTTCAACAGTAGTGAGAGTAGTTAATTGATTTGTCCCGGTTTATCCATGTGTGGAATACTTTTTAGTCAATACACTTTCATTCACTTTCATCCAAAGCAACTTCCATCTGCTTTAGATAGCCTACATGGCATTAGTGAGCAGATAGTGGTTAGGGCATCTTGCTCAAAGATGGCTACAGGTAGACTGTGGTCATTGGGGTTCGAATCCAGAAAATTCCGGCTGGGAGTCGAACACCCTAACCACAAGACCATCCATCTTACCTCCAGGTGTGGAAAGTCTTCAGGGTTGAACCTCATATCGCAGCATCCATTTAAAGATAGATCAAGCTCTCTTAAGAGGCTGAAACTCCTGAAAGACTCTGTAAATACAAAGACATATTGATATTCAGGAAAAACGACCCAACATGAATTGAGGCCAAACCTTGGTTCCAGTTGTTTGCAGCGATACATCACCGATAGAAAGAGAGTTGTCCGAAGCGTTGATGTACACAATATTGTCAAACTCCTTGAAGTCTTCATTCTTGACCTTTACACGCATAAGAACAAAACTGTTTTAAACACGCTATGACACCGCTTCTAAATCTAATGTAAAAAAAAAAAGAAATAAGAGGGGAACATTCTCACCAAAGTCAGTCTCTGCTCACTGATGTCTATGGAGAACAGGTCTGATGGGTTTTCCACGCAGTGTAACCGAATCTACAAGAGCATATCTATTCATTCAGTCATTTGGCTGACTCAACGTTTATCCTTTTATCCAACAACAGCAACTTACAGTGAATTCAGATACATGTCATTCATGAGCAGGTCCCATGTACACCTGCCCATGAATTGACATGCATCTTGCTCAAGGATGCTTACGGGGGATTGAACCCAGTACCTTTCGGTAGGGAGTCGAACGGACTACACTATCCTACCTACACTATCCCCCATTCAGTATCCATCACACATATTGATTCGAATGCCTTGTTTACCAGTAAAGAGCCATCTAGTGTGTTGCCAGTAGCTGGTGTACCCCAGTCAGACCCTGTAGGATGGTCCGTCCTGTTTGACTTGGTCCTCCTAATGTCTCTGTGTCTCTGCTCCATAGTCTCTCTGTGGGCAACAAGCCAATGACCTGCACCTAAAAACAGAAATACAATATGTTTCACGATGTCTGAAAAAACTTGGAAAATATGTTTTTTTTTTTTCTCCATTTCACATATTCACCTAAAAATAATAAAAGTTAGTTACATTTGTTCAAAAACTTTTAAAAGATATTTCTTCTTTTTTTTCATATTTATATAAAAAAGGTTGGTTTGGGTTAAGGTTGCATTAAAGTGATGATATGCATTACATTGCATTCTTGTACTCGACCCGACCGTACAATACATCGACAGAAAGTCCTCCACAGAGAACATATGGAGGAGGAGAACATTTGTGGACCGAGGGAGTTAAGCCTAGACTGTGATGAAGACCCTGACAAGATGGAGAGGTCAGTCCAGTCCAGCACAATCCACAACGACGTTGAAGACTATTGCAAAACCACATTCTTGATTTCCCCTGATTTGATCCGTCTCCAAGTCCAACAGCACCTCAGGGCGGAACCAAACACAGGAAGAAGGATCGGGGGGACGACGTGTGTCGATTCTGGAGGATTTTATTGGCTACAGCGGTAGTACCGGTGGAATGCCTCGACGGGGTGATCAATATTGCCTGAGATTGGAATGTGCCTGAGATTATGCAGATCCTCCACAGACTAGGAGACACAAAAGCAGCTCTCTAGGAAATTAACTGAACTGAGGCGATGGGTAACACTCCAATGTTACCCAGAATTTTCCTTTGGGGATTAATAAAGTGTAAGGCGGTTATTTAGGAAGGGGGTATCCTTTCCTGTTCTTCAATCATCTCACCCTCACACAGAACAATACAACGTTCTGGTAGTCTGACTCATCATACACAATGGGAGCCTCGCCCTTCCTCATCTGCAACAGAAGGCTTGCTGCTAAGTTTCCACAAAAACATGTTTTTATGTGCTTTTAAAAACATGTGTTTTTGGGAAAACTTAGTTGACGAGGTAAAGATTTCTGTTGTATCTTTTGTATTTATGCTTTTATTAAAGTAAAAAGTATAAATCGCTACAAAAACTGTAGTTTATTAAAAAACAACCGACATTCAACTCAATTAAAAGTAGTAAAGAACTTGACACTTAGCCACTTGATAATGCACTACACTATCAAAAGCAGAAGTACTACTTCCCAATTTTATATTTGGCATGTAGACATATTTCACAATTAATGCGTAAACCTAAAACTGCAATGGAATCTTGTTGGCAGTAACAAACTCAACGCACATGTGATTGTATCACTTATATGAAACACAGTTTGAGTCAGAATAATAATTACACAAGTAAAGTACTCAAATATGTACTTGCAGTAGCCCAGTCTTTCTCACTCTGCCAAACCTGGATTATGGCTGACTCCTGTTGCCACTTGATACTCTAAGTCCAACTACATTTAAAGCCAACATAAATAGTGTTCCATGAACCTCACATTCAAACATGATGTATTGTTGTATATATGTATGTATATGTATATGTATTATGTCTCGCAAGGTTTTGGAAAGCAGTCTGTGGTTGCCACAGGTGGTTATCTGCGTTGCCAAGTTTATAAGTATTTATTTATAAGTGTTTATACGTTTCCTGACTTAAAGCTTGGGCCACTGCTCTGGCTATTCATTCTTTCTACATGATGAATGGCATTCTATAACATGAACTCTTTTTTTTTAATGCTGAGAAACCATTAGAAAAAGGTATTTTCTCATGCACTGGCTACATTGCAATGTCAACCTAGATTAACCTACCGTCTTCTCTGGGATGGGAGAACGCACGGACAGGGAAGCAGCTTGACAGATGGCATTCCCCATCTCCTAGCTTGTAAAGTGCCCCTGTAGACATGTCCAGCATTACTTGGGCTAAAGTCAAAGCCCTAAATGCACATCATTGCGTCTCCCAGTATGCAGCTGAAATTAAAAGTTTGCAGCACAGCTTCCCATGGCAAGCCTCACTGCACACTGCACAGTGTATGTTAGTCCACAGTATCCTAGCAACGTGTACACCTGTTCCTCCGGGCCACTAGGTGGCGATATTGAGCTGCTGCTTCCAACGCGCCTCAGTCGCCCGGCGAATGAATTAGAAATCAATAATAAATAAAGCATGTCTTTTTCAAAGGTCTTCGATATAATTAAACACTGATATGTCTAGCATTCGGAGCAAGACGCTCGAAGCAGTTACAACAACAACAACAACAACAACAACAACAACTACCGACCATCACATGTATTTGACATGTTGGGCTAAAGATCTGAGGGGTTTGGGTGTTTTGTTTTTAGCAGTACCTACCACGGCACCTTCACACACTCCCAGTCACCACCAAACGGAGCATAATGATCATTGCGACAACTGGACGTGGTTCAATTCAAGAATCAGTGGTTGTGTACATTCAGATGCGAGTACAATTTCATGCCTTTTGTGTATTATGTAAATCCCGAACATCCCCACGGGAGGATCACGAGTTCAGATCACTGAAATATCTTCCGCGTCCTGCCTTTGCACGGGTGAGAAGCTGTTAGTTAGTTGTTGTGCCTGCAACCAAAATGAACGACTGAAGACTGGACTCTGCACGCGACAGCAGTGGAAGGAAAAAACAATACAACGAAAGGCTGAGTCGTGACGTCATGGAGACATCAAAAGCACCAACCGCTGAACCTGTCAAAACACCTTTGTTCGAAAGGGAAAGTGAGCCGAGTCGCGTGACGTACAGAATCCCGTCCCTGGTGTACCTGGGGGACAGTCGCACCTACCTCGCCTTCGCAGAGAAGAGGACGGCCCCTGCGGACAATAAGGCGAAATGTCTCGTGATAAGAAGAGGGTTGATTACAAAAGACGCTTCTATACAGGTATGTGATGTATTATATTATATATCCGTGACACTTAGCTGCTCTGAAGCGGACTTGTGATTGATTGAATAAGGTCGACTCATTTGCATATTCTTCATATAATAAGAATAATAATGAAAAGAAAATTGCTGATAATTTGTTTATATATGTATATATTATTATATTATCATACATTGATTACTGTACAGAAGAATTGTATATTTTGTATCTCTTCCTTGCACCAACATACCCAGACTAATTCCTTGTATCGGTAAACCTACTTGTCAATAAATCACATTCTGATTCAATGATATGATGACCATACAAACTACAATCATACCAATAATGCTGTTGTCTTCCCAGTGGTCCCCGTGTGAGGAGCTGTCTACAGCCCAGCTCCCAGGTCACCGCACCATGAACCCCTGTCCCGTGTACCACAGAGAAACGAAGACCCTCTTCCTGTTCTTCATCTGCATCCGGGGCCATGTCACGGAGCGCAAGCAGATCCAGACGGGACACAACCAGACGCGGCTGTGCTACGTCACCAGCGGCGACCGCGGCGCCACGTGGAGCGGCGCCGAGGACCTGACGAAGAGCGTGATCGGTAAGACTCTGGACCGCTGGGCCACGTTCGGCGTGGGGCCCGGCCACGGTGTCCAGCTTGCGACCGGGCGCCTGGTGGTGCCGGCGTACGCGTACTACGAGCGCGTGAAGTGCTTTTGCCTCTTCCCCGTCCCATGCACGGTGGAGCCGCGGGCCTTCTCCATCTACAGCGACGATGCAGGGCACACGTGGCACACCGGCGAGCTGCTGGGCACCGCGTCGTGCGAGTGTGAAATGGCGGAGGTGACGGACGGAGAGGGTGCGAGTCACTTGTACTGCAACGCCCGCCGTAGAGGCCGGTGCCGGGTGGAGGCGCTGAGCCAGGACAGAGGCGAACACTTCGAGGAGCCCCACGTGGCGAAGACGCTTGTCGAACCCGGCAACGGTTGCCAAGGCAGTGTCATCGGCTTTCCCGCCCCTGAGCTCCCATCAGGAGCGGCCATGTCGTCGCCGGGCACGCAGACCTGGCTGGCGTTCAGCCACCCCACCAATCGCCGCAGTAGGCGGGACTTGGGCGTGTATTTGAAGCGCGAGCCCCTGGGCCGGTCTGACTGGGACCCACCGATGGTGATCCACAGCGGGCCTAGCGGCTACTCAGACCTGGCCTACAACCAGGAAGACGGGCTCTTCTCCTGTCTACTGGAGTGTGGGAAAAAAACCGAACTGGAACAGATCGCCTTCATGTCTTTCACGCTCGATGACATCAGACAGACGTCCAACTAGGCGACATTTGAATTCATAATGAAAGTTTGCAAATGCGCACTGAGAATTTGATCATACAATGTCTTCCTAAAAGCAATTAACTTGGAGGACATTTGTGAAGAGCATTCCTTACTCTGGGATAGATCTGCTTCAAAAAATATGTTCTCCAATATACATTCTGCTTTATACATTCTCCAATATACATTCTGCAATATACATTCTGCAATATACATTCTGCATTATACATTCTGCATTATACATTCTGCATTATACATTCTGCATTATACATTCTGCATTATACATTCTGCATTATACATTCTGCATTATACATTCTGCATTATACATTCTGCATTATACATTCTGCATTATACATTCTCCAATATACATTCTGCATTATACATTCTGCATTATACATTCTCCAATATACATTCTCCATTATACAGTCTGCTTTATACATTCTCCAATATACATTCTGCATTATACTGGAGGAGGGATTGCCAGTTAAAAATGTTTCCCTTCAACTGATAAATGCTACAGCATAAGCTGCCTTCTTAAAACAAAA
>OMNO01077413.1:0-12013 GCA_900303215.1 Trachyrincus scabrus | reverse complement strand
GTTCTGTTCTGTCTCACTCGTATGTTCTGTTGGACTCGTATGTTCTGTTCTGTCTCACTCGTATGTTCTGTTGGACTCGTATGTTCTGTTCTGTCACACTCGTATGTTCTGTTGGACTCGTATGTTCTGTCTCACTCGTATGTTCTGTTGGACTCGTATGTTCTGTTCTGTCTCACTCGTATGTTCTGTCTCACTCGTTTGTTCTGTCTCACTCGTTTGTTCTGTTGGACTCGTATGTTCTGTCTCACTCGTTTGTTCTGTCTCACTCGTTTGTTCTGTCTCACTCGTATGTTCTGTCTCACTCAGTTTGTTCTGTCTCACTCGTATGTTCTGTTCTGTCTCACTCGTATGTTCTGTCTCACTCGTTTGTTCTGTCTCACTCGTTTGTTCTGTTGGACTCATATGTTCTGTTCTGTCTCATATGTTCTGTTCTGTCTCACTCATATGTTATGTTGGACTCATATGTTCTGTTCTGTCTCATATGTTCTGTTCTGTCTCACTCATATGTTCTGTTCTCTTGGACTCTCATCTGTAGCCTATGCAGAAGATGATAGTTTCTCTCCATAAACTCAATGGCCGTTTAGTTTGAACAGATACACAAATTTCAAAGTTTATTTTAATCACTTCTGATATTGTGTATTTTACCCATTTGTAGCCTACTTGTTGCATATAGGCTACTCTCACTATTATTATCACAGCGTCTATTTGCCGATTTAAAGACAAACAAATTGAAAACCGAAGTAAAGCATTGTCACATTAGTTTCTTTTGGGATTTATGGAGACTTTGATCAAAATAACTTTTAATGCGTACATATGGTCCACCCATGAATGACCAACATCAGTCAAGAGACAGAGATTAGGGAGGACATGATGCATATTGTTCTTATACATCAAATGAATCATGTTTTTAACATTCCTGATATGGATGTTAACAATGAACCCATCTAGCTGCCGATGTACTTGTAAAAATGGCCTCAAATATTCAAATAACCAAAGTATCCTTCATTAGTTTCTCAGACATAACATTATTTGAAAACTTCCGGTTGTAACACTGTCATTGTTCACGTTACTTTGCCTTTAAGATTGGTGTTACCTTTAATCAGCAAGGTTGTCAGTGATGATGTACTCTTGTCTCGTTTTGTTGATGTCTTGGCAAGAGTAGCTTCTACTTTTTTCCTCTCTGAGATTTGAGATTCTGTTTCTCGTGTGGTAATTCCCCACATTCACGATATGGTGCCACTTTGAGTTAGCTCCCTGCTATATGCTAATCCTAACTAATCATGCTTTCATAGTTGATATCATTAGTTGGTTGTAATAAAAGGCAAAGTAATAATCAGTGTTCTATTTTATAACTCTGGGTGCACAGGCTTCCCGTAGCCAGTTGGCAAATGACAAAACTTAAGTTAACCTTGTTTTTTATTCAACGTTTCATTTCATTCAACAATTTTTAAAGGTAATAGTGTCCGTTAAGGTCCTAAACCCCAGAGATTCTCAGTGTCCCATTAAAACAAATGTCCTTCAAGCAGGGACAGATATGAACTGTGAGTGCAGATATTTCCTTGGGTTGTGTAGATTTTAATGAACTATTTGAATATACATTCAGAAACGTATCGATTGTCACGATAAACGGTCATTTGTTTTTGGTTCGGTACCAAACCAGCAAAAAACAGATCTGATTAGCACTTTTTGTACCGGAGCAAATGCACCACTGACAAAAGTGTCATACCTTGGCAGAAATGAGGGAATGCTGCTAAAAACAGCTGATAACAGCGTGGCAAACCTGGAAATAAACAAACCAGTTTGCAAACGGTGTCTCAACACATTTCTAAGAAAAGCATCCAACTTGGCAAAGCATTTGAGCGACCGTCACCAGACCACGTTACTTTACAACTGTAAGGTTACTTACAGTTGTCAAAGTTACTCAGTGCTGAAAACATTTTCTGTCAGTAAATTATCATTCTGCTTCTGTCTCATAAACACATGCAAGCCGCTCTAATGGTAAATGATGACTTAGATCTTCTGCTTTGGATTCTACTTCTTCGTGTTGTTCGGGAGAACCAGAGAGCAGTGACTGCACTCACATATAGGCATGGGTATTATTAATGATTCATACAAACTTTTCCCCTTAAACAGATACTGGTGAGCAGCTCCCTGCGGGTCCCCCTGGGATTGAGAATTAAAGACTCCTATTATATCACATGTGTGAAGTAGGCCTAAATGTTTTGCTGTGTTTACTTCAGTCTTTGCATCTGGGACTGAAGAATTATAATATCAGAATATAAACAGCTCCCTGGTGTTGAGTCCTAACAAGTAGAGCCTCTGTTTAGTTGCTGCTCAGCTGTATAAAATGATATTTCATCCAACCCTCTATCTCCTCAAGGTGGTCTGTTGATGGAAGTGAGGAACACCACATGCGGGAACATCCGTGACAAGCAAGAGATGCGGTAGGTCTGAAACGAAGACCCTAATCTTAACCCTAACCCTGTCCAAGACTGTTCCTATCGCTTTTGCCTGCCCAACCTCTCCAGTGGTTCGGCAACGCTAATACTCCATTCACTAAACTCTAAACATTCAGGTTTAGTAACGGTAATACTACACGAATAATAATAAAATATGTAACTGTGTATTTATCCCCAAGGGGGAAAATGGTTACGTAGAATTTGCTCCGGCTTTCACCATTGCTCATTGGTTTTTCCAGCTCTTTGCACATGATTGGTCTACAAACGCAGCTCATTAGAAGAGTAAAAGTTGTTCTTGCCTATCGGGTTGCTTTTATTCAACAGTGTGTAATGAGAGTTTAACCAAATTCTAACAGAATTGCTAATTCTGCCAAACTTGCAAACCCCACCTTCAAGTATACATTTATATATGAGATTCACACAAATGTACAGTAAATGCCAAAACGTTTATTTTAAATACATATAATTAATCAAGGTTTCTTTTTAAGGTTGGTATTCATATGCATTAACCATCAACATGAATCCAGTCAGTGTATGACATGAAAGAAACATGAGACTCAACATGAGGTCAGACTGCTTTTTAAACATGCAAAACCATATCTTACTTCCAGTTATTTCAAGTTGTGCTTAATTGTTGCATATTTATAATTATGTTTTCTGATTTTTTTTAGGATCAACGGGAAGTAAATCTCCATATTTGAAGTCCTCGAAAGAATGGCTCATGGCTGGGATTCATATTTTCCCAACCTTCAACCTCCGCCCTCTAATCCAAGGCCTTTGGAAGTGTCATCTGGACCAGAAGGGACTTTATCTCAACCTATAGAGAACTTCACTGCACATCATGACTTATCCAACATGGTGGTTTCTCAAGAGGCTGTTTCAACAAACTCTGACTTTGGCTCAAACCTTTACCCAAACTCTGCCCCTACTTCAGACTGTGCATTTAGTTACTATAGTGACATACCATGGCAAGCTGATGAACATCAGTCAGTCAAAGATGGGTCATCAAAATGTGAAAATGGTGACCTCTCAAATTTGACAGCAGATGGATTAACCATATCAAGCCATTTTCCCTCTTTTGCAGCAGATTTGGAAGAAATTAAGGAAGACTGTGAAATGCTGGCACCATCCTTTCTTGAGGACTACTCGGATGTCAGTAGTTGCTCAGATACAGATACAGAGACAGAAATCAGACCTTCTTGTAAATATATGAAAAGCACTGATCCCAAAACGGCAAGTGATGACAATGTAATTACTACAAAACACAGTCCCTCAGAATGGCCATTCACTCCGACCGGCAATATGTCAATTTCCACTGATTTTCCAACCTCTCAAATGTCAGAAACACCTTTAATCTTGCCAATCCCATCTGAATTACACGATAAGGCAAGAGAAATGGCAGATTGTGCAGAAGAAAAAATGGAAACAAAAGAAAATCCTTCCAAATGTGTGCATAAATATCCAACATCAGCTTCTTCCAAAACCTCAGAAACTGAGAATGATAATGCAGCCACAGAGCAGAAACAAAATTTTGACATGGAGGAAGAGAGAGTTCCTATACAAGCAAAAGAGCTGAACATCACCATTGGTAGTCACAAAGACATGGCAGAGAATATAACGGACAGATATCCAGATGACTGTGGAAAAGAGCATACATCTCCTAAAGTTGATGAATGCCAAGAGAAGACACCACTTGTATATAATCACTTAACTTCGTTTCTTAGTGTTGGGAAAGTTTTGAATGTTAAAATCCAGGAAACTGGTACAAAATTGTTAGACACGATTCGAGGTAACAGGAAAGTATGTGATGGTAAGGAAACCATTGACCCAAATCACATTTCTTCACCTGGCCTGCATGAAAATGGAATGGATGACACAAGCGACACATTGTCATCCGCTACTGAATGTCCAGGATTATTTGATAGCAACGTTTCACATTCTCAGGATACCATCCATGAACTGGACGACAACACAAGGACTTTGGAGGCAGTAGGGATTACAAATGGTCCAAAAAGAACAACTCAAGGCATATCCCAGTTCCAGTTTCCTGCACAGCCATCTTCTGAAAGTTGCCGTCAGGACATCATTTGCAGTAATCATGTTGAGGACAGTAAGCGTGACTCCATGGAAGCTTGTTACAACAAACAGCTGTCTGACTCTGGGAGGGTTCCAGAGCCTCTTCCAGAAAGTGAATCGACGGATCGATTGCCCCAGCCAAAGCTATACTCTGTTATGGATGAAGAAAAAACATTGCCGAGCAGTGTTATGGCCACAGTACAGCATAAAGAGGATGCTTCCGAAAATATGAAAGAATCTTTCCAGGAGACCAGTGCAACCTTTGAACACCCTGATCTTGGCATGTTGTATGGTGAACCCTTGTCAAGAGCAGATTCCCCCTGTGAAGAGGCTGAAACATCTTATTCAAATCAAGAAAGTTGTGTGGCCAGTTTGGAAAATTCCAGCATAACCCATTTAGAAGTGCAGGTACCTGAACTCAAATGCTCTTTACAATTGCAAAAAAAGCTGCAGCCCATTATTATTCTGAAAACCATAGAACCAGTAAAGGACATACAGGAATATCGATGCACAGAATGCCAATACTCAACACAAAATGTTGATAATGTAATTGAACACCACCATAGCCATTCACAGCATGAATTCAAATTTTGCCCAACCTGTAATATCTATTTGCTAAATGATGATCCACCAAGCAAACATGTTTGTGATGTTACCAGCTATGATCTACCAGAGAAGATACTTCTTAAGACCCTGAAGAAAAAACGAAATTACAAGTGCAACTCATGCAGTCATGTATCTCATAAGTTTTATCAACATGTGCAGCATATGAGAACTCATACAGGCAGAACACCATTTAAATGTAATGGATGCGGTCAGTACTTCTCACAGAGTAGTTGCTTGTACAGACACATGCGCATAGCTGGGCGATGTCGAGGATCAAAACATATAAAGTCAGCTACACATTTGAATATCAATAAAAGTAAAACAACCAAACCAAAACAAGTGACAGAGAAACTTGCTTCGGTCAGTCGGGTAGACAGAAGTCTGCCTGACTGCTATGTGAAGCTTATGGATATCTCCAGGACAAATGTTTGTCCATTTTGTAGTAAAGCCTTTACAAGTTCAAAGATGAAAAACAAGCATGTGTGTACTGTACACAAGGTGAAGGGAGTCCCACAGGGAAGGGAAAAAAGTGGGTTTGATGAATTGGGAAAATATAAATGCCCACTCTGTCCTCGTGTTTTCAAGTACTCTTACAACAGAGCTCGACACCTGCGGCGCTGTATCAAAGAACAAACAAATGGTGCCAATTGGAAAATTGGTAGCAAATATCAGTGCCCCCTGTGCAAAGCCAACTTCTCATTTGCGAATAATAGAACTCGACATATACAAAACAATTGTCTGAAAGACTATCACCGAACGCTTGCAAGAACAAACACTAAGATATGTTTTGAAAATAAGGAACCACCTTCAACCACAACAGGCCTTGAGGACATACGAGGCTACAAGTGTAATCTTTGTCCAGCCAGGTTTTTCCATGCATCTGGGAAATACAAACATATGAAGAAACACGAGTTGTGCAAACTGACAGGAAATATTGTCAGATACAGATACCCCATCTCAAGAAAAAAGCAAGAAAATATCAGCAGTAAAAAAACTGTAAAGTTTATGGATACCTCAACTTCAAACAAAGCTGATCACAGCGATGTCTTCTCATGCTCCTTCTGTGGGAAAGGTTTCAGCACATCACTGTCACTAAAGAAGCATGAGATAAATCACAAAGGTGACAGACCATACCACTGTTTGGAATGTGGAAAAGAATTTAGGAGACGCAGTCATTTGATTAATCACAAGACAGTTCATCAAAGAAGGATACAATGCACAGTTTGCAAAAAGATTCTTCCAACTATTGGGGAACTGATTCAACACAGAAAGACTCATCTTAAAAGGGGGAAACTAAAGTGCCCTAACTGTCCACTGCAGTTTGATTATCCTGTATATTTACTGAGACATCTTGCCAAACGTGACAAATGTGAATCCAACAATGAACTTGGTAATGAAGAGTTACTAAAAGTAAAACCAGAGTTGCCATTGCAATCTTTGCAAAAGCCAAAAATGTCACAGTGTTCTTTGTGCAAAGAAGTTTTTCAGGATCCCCAATCTTTAAGGAAACACTGTCTGGAACATATAACCCTATCCTCATTCCAGTGTCCTTTTTGCAAACGTCACTTCAATTCTCGACGCTGTTTGGTTCGCCATATGGAAAGGCATTCTGGAGACAAACCTTTTCCATGCAATGCTTGTGGGAAACGATTTCACCGCATTGTTTACCTTAATCTGCATAAGAAAACATGTTCTGCTAGTAAGATGGAAGTAAACCAGCTGGAGGTTGTTGAAATTGTAGGTAAACCAGCTGAAAAAGGCAGAGAATTACTCAATTGTTCCTACTGTGCACGGACATTTCATCGAAGAAACCGTTTAAAGAAACACCATTATGCCCATAGGTCAAATTCATTGTTGATCTGTTCTAAATGCACCAATTTTTATGGACGTACAAAACTTTCACAACATAAAAAGAATTGCCAGGGAACAACTGCCATTCATCAACATGGCAAAAGTTTGCCAAACAAAGTGGATCAAAAGGTTGAAAAAAAGCAACATGGGACCAATGGAACCAGAGCAAAGACACTTCCACATGTCTGCCCCCACTGCCCCCAGAAGTTTCAGTACAGATCATTTCTCTTAAGACATCTGATTTCACACACAGATAAATCCTTTGCTTGTGACCACTGTGGCCGTCAATATGGCAACAAGTCTATGTGTATCAAGCATGAAGCATTCTGTGGTGGTTTTGTTAGAAAAGATGATTCCAAGATCAACAGTTATAATCAACCAAGATTGTTAAGACCAATTAGTGTCAAAGAAGCAAAAGAGAAAAAGCCAGAATCTGAAGCTGAATACAAGTGCAAGTTCTGTACAAAGACATTTCTGAAAGCCAGAAATCTGAGACGTCACATTTTGACACACACTGAAGTCAAGCCTTATCGCTGTAAAGCCTGTGACAGTTGCTTCTCAAGGTATGATCATCTGAAACTACACCAGACCCGCTGTAAAGGCAAAAGACAGCGATTAGAAGTTTGTTTACCCAAAATTAGTTTGGATGCAGTTGGAAAGGGTTGGCAAAAGCAGGGCCATACTCTGGCTATTGCTGAGGAGCAGACATTTGAATGCAATCTCTGCTTAAAAATCTTCACTTGTAAATCTAGTTTGGCCCGACATGTGTCAATGCTCCATAACAAAAGTGCATTCTCCAGCAGCCGGCGTAAAGACATCACGCTATCCACAGGAATTGACAGGCTTGGTGGCATAACGACTCAAATTCTAGAGCCATATCCTATCAAAAAGCAAAGAAATGTCTGTATATATTGTCCTAGATCCTTCAAATCAAGTTGGCAGTTAAGAGTGCATACTCGACTGCATACGGGTGAGAAGCCTTTTCTCTGTGACATGTGTGGCGAGCGATTTATCAGGAGGGATTATTTGCTGCGTCATTCATCGAAGTGCGACCCTAACAAGGGTGGAAATGACTTGCTGCCCTGTAATCAATGTAAAGAGCTTTTCCCCAAGGAGTCTCTCGAAATCCATCAAATCGGTTGTTCCAACTCACCAAGTGTTCCTGGTGACCTCCAGAAATCTTCTGAAAGCACATCAAATGGCTTCTCTTGTGCTTACTGTAATTCCACTTTCTTAATCTTTTCTCAGCTCCAACAACATTTCCTAAACGCACACAAGCAGGACACTGTGAAGTCACCAGTTCCCACTACATCACTACAACAACATTTGTCAAACATTGTGAGTATCAAGGAGGAGCCTTTGGATTCCACAAATGATGACAAACAAATAAATGATGGCAATACTCATGTGGATGATGCTGAAGAGAAACCTTTTCCGTGTTCATTTTGCAACTTGCGCTTTAAAAATAAGTCTGGACTAAGTGGCCACCTTCGCATTCATTTAAAATCAGCTCCATTTTCCTGTGTTAGGTGCAAGAAAGGTTTCTGGAATAAAAATCAACAACGCAGCCATTTAAGGAAATGTAAAAGACTTGAAATGTTTTCCAAGAAGAATGTTAGTCTCAAATCATCGGTTGCAATCAGCTCAGAGATTGATTCAGCACAAAATGATTCAGTTCTAGTATTCAAAGAAGGCTCCAAAATCACTCAAAGGGGCACAGGGGTTTTACAGACCAAGTTTTCCTGCAAAGACTCTGAAGACTCACCACAAGAAGACCAGGTGCAAAGCTCATCTGTAGAAAAGAAAGCTGTACACTACCAGTGTTCAGAATGCGACCAGAGTTTTACTGATGGTTTGATGCTCATTAGTCATCTTGAAGACCATGGAAGAGTTGAACAAGAGAAAAACCGCAATACCTGTCCAGAGTGTGGAAAGGTATGCAATAATGGAGCAAATCTTGACAGACATATGAAGGTTCATGGCATTGATAAGATGTATCAATGCTTGGAGTGTTCCAAAAGATTCACCACCTTAAGAAAGCTGCTTGTACACAAAAAACATCACAAAAAACAAACAAGCCCATTTGTTTGCAGAATTTGTTCTCAAAGATTTTGGACAAATAAATCTCTGCAAGGTCACTACAGTGAAAACCATCCAAATGAACTCCACTTTTGCAAACTGTGTAGCAAACGTTACACTTCAAAAAAGTCCCTAATTCGACACTACAAAATGAGACATCACATTTGGCAGCTAGATCAATATATTGATTGCTCTGAAAATGAAAGTATTGCCCATGGAAGCATCGAGGTCAGTGCTTCAGGCGGTAGTGATAAAGACAGCAAAACTGATGAAGATGGTGACAGTGAGAATAATGACTCAGATGCAGCACCCTACTTCCCTTGTCATGTCTGTGGCAAGACATTCCTAACATCAGAAAACCTTGAGGATCACCAGCGATGTCACCTTGGTGAAAAACCACATGAATGCGCAGAATGTGGCAAATGTTTTTTCCAGGCATCCCAACTGCTACAGCATCAACGAATGCACAAGTCTGAATTTCAGTGTCAAACCTGCCATAGAGGCTTTGTGTCTCTTTTTGTATTGCGCAAACACAAACACACTCATGGAAAGAGTCGGCCATACCGCTGCTCAAAATGTGACCTCAGTTTTACAGGACACTCCCAGTTGGCAGAGCACATGGCCATGCACCGTGAAGATAATTTCCCATGCGACATATGCAATCGCACATTTTCCTGCAAGAGCAGTCGTGCAGAGCATCGGAAAAGCCACTCTGCAGCAGCTGGAGATCTCCCACCTTTGACCTTTGAAGAAGAAGAGATGGATAATCTGCCTTTAGCACCATTCACAAGTCAGTGGAAATACCGCTGTGGGGTTTGCCACCAGTTCTTCAAAGACCCACAGGAACTTTCAGAGCATGGTTGCCTGGCAGCCAAAGAGCGGCCATTCTCATGTTCAGTTTGTGATCAACACTTTCTGAACGAATCTCACCTCAAGAAACACAAGGCTATCAACCACGGGCCACAGAGCTATGAATATTCGTGCAATCAATGTCACATTCAGTTTTCTTCTGAGAAGTCGTACCTTTGCCATGCACGTAAACATCATCGCGCCATGAAACCTGAATTAAACATTAAAGAAGAAGAAGATGCTGTGGAAAACAATAGTGTGCCTCAAACAGTCATAGAATCTGAAGTTTGCAATAAAACAAATACTGACTCAGTTGGGGAACAAAATCACCTCCCAATTAATTCTCTGACTCATGAATGTAAAATTTGCAAATTGACATTTCCCACAAAAAGTGAGATGAAGAAGCATAAGAGTTGTCACTCCACTGCAGCTACACAGTTTGAATGTACAGGGTGTGGCCGGACCTTCTTGGGAAGCGATGCTTTTAGACAGCACCGCTGTTCAGGTTCATTGATGAAGAGTGAATCTTCAAGTACATCAACAAAGAAATCCCCTGTGAGTTGTCAAACACTAGAGGAGGAGGAGGTTGATGTCACCGGAGAGGATGTGTTTCATTGCTTTGCTTGCTCAGAACAATTCTCCACCAAAAGCTGCCTGTTAGAGCATCAGAATGAGCATCATCCAAAAAAAATGTTAAAATGTGAGATTTGTGAAAAAACCTTCAAAGAAAGACAAGATCTAATCCAACATGAACGGACGCATCTTACAAACCGAGACACCAAAGCAACTGTTAAGAAAAAAACACGGTTAAGTTGTTTCCAATGTCCCACTATGTTTGACACGGTGCAGGAGATGGCTTTGCACATGAAAACGCACTGTGAGCAAGATTTTGGACATTACCGTTGTGACATGTGCTACAAGTCATTTAGACTGTTTTCTCTTCTTAAGCAGCACCAGGAAAGTCATGTTGGCCAGGTTGTGTATGAATGCACAGAATGTGATAAAGCATTTGCGTTTCTTCACCTACTGGAGGAGCATCAACTGACTCATGCTGGACCCTCTAAGTAATGTGGGCTGTTTTTTTTTTTTTACATTGTCCATCGGTGTAATTATATGAACTAAAAGCTGCTGAGTATTGCATCACTATGTGTATTAATGATATGCATCATCTGAATATTCCTTTGCTTTTAAGTTCTTGTTTTGTTATCTTGTAAGATGTTATTTCAAACATTAAAGCAAAACTAAAGTTGTAATGTATATTCTTACCAACTGCATATACAGTATGTGTAGAATATACTGCAATGAATACAAGTGGTGTAACATTTTAATGTCATGGAGAAGGGACGGGATCACATCTTGAATATATATATTGTTTGACAGACATTAGAAAAATGTGAAATATTTTTGATGATTGCTAATATGTAAAATAGGCATTACTGTACATGTTCTGTAAATAGGTTGTTTTCCATTGTCATATGACACGTTTTGCAGGTGATAACAGTTCTGCAACATAAGGATGCCTTTTCTTTGTCTTATAAACGTGTTAATGTAATTGCAGGTTGTAATTTTGTTATAGGTACACATTTGTCTGTACAGGTTTCTTTGGTATGTTCTCATCTTTTCACAATTTGTTTTCTTACAAATTAAAGATTGTCATTTTGGATTCGTACACTTTATATTGTGGATTACAAATAGTTTTTATGTCATGTTTCCATATTTTTATACAGGCGATACAGGCGAATTCTGTAGCAAATGCAAGAGCCTTTCTGTTAGGGTATTGGGCGTTTCAGAGTTCAGATTGTGTCCGCTTGATGTTTGTTAGCCTTTAAAGTATTTGTGTGTGTGTGTGTATATATATATATATATATATATGTATGTATATATATGTATATATATATATGTATGTATATATATGTATGTATATATATGTATATGTGTGTATATATATATATATATATATATATGTATGTATATGTGTATATATATATATATATATATATATATATATGTGTATATTTATGTGTGTATATATATATATATATATATATATATATATATATATTAATATATGTATATATATATATATATGTATG
>OMNO01077323.1:0-11709 GCA_900303215.1 Trachyrincus scabrus | reverse complement strand
CTCACCCTCCACCCTTCAGAGGAGCCTCCACCCACATCCACTCACCACACACACACTAAAGGGGGACGCTGTGTGTGTGTGTGTGTGTGTGTGTGTGTTCAGGGGGTGGTCTGTGTGAAGCTGGATTTGATGTTGCATACAGCGCACACATGCATACACACACACACACACACACACACACGCACACGCACACATGCACCTTAGCTTCAACATGGCCGCAGGGCTTCCACTCTGAAACACGAGCACCGCTGAGCGAGGGCGCGCCTCCCTCCCTCGCTGATTGATGGACGGGGATATCATGGGGGGGGGTCTCTCTACCACCTCCTGTGTAAATGTGTTGTAGGAGAAAGCAGAGATGTCATTTAAGTCCCGTCCCTCTGTCTGTCTGTCTGTCCCTCGTGTCGTGACTTCCCTCCTGCCTGTGTGTTCCAGAGAAACCAGGTTTTATGTTTGGGGAGGCGTTGTTTTGCTTGGCAAAACAACAGCAAAACAACAACAACAACGCGTGACGAAGTCATGATTAAGAAAGTTAGAAATGTATTACTTATACTTTGGTCAGATGAAGATTCATCTGTAAGCTGAGGTGCAGGAGAGAAAGAGAATGCTAACTTAATTTCTAAAGGTCTAAATTAACACAAAGGGGATTACACACATATTTTCTTTTGCTCATCTTGCAGTAATGGAATTATAAAGGTATAAATTATGAATGCATAATATACTCCAATATCTTTATGGCCAATTGTAATCATGCACTGCTTTGTTTCCCCAACAAATTAAAAACCTATTTTATGAATAGATTACAACCAATGTAATGACGGTAAACTGGGGGAATGTTAAATAAACATCTGTCCTTTTCACTACGGCATCCTGCTGAGGTTTTTCTATTATTGTTAGTTATTATTAGGTTCTCGACCCCGTTTCTGCTCATCATGCCACACTTCTCTGAGAGTTAGTGCGACTTCTCTGAGAGTTAGTGAGATACGTTGACACTGATGCGTGTCAAACTTGTTTTCATTTTGTATCTCTTTTCGGAGATGTGACTTTGCCTGGACCTCCCGTGTACCGAACAGAACCTAGCATGGTTTTTCCATTTGTAAAATGTTTATTTTAACCGATCGCTTCATCAAGACAAGAGAAACCGTTGTCATGTGTGTTTCCCACCCTAATGAAGCACCTAACGCACCTTTTCTTGTCAGGGACAAATTCTTACTGGACACTAGCTTCAGCAGCAGCCTGTATTATACCTACCAACTTGTATTATATTATACCTACCAACTTGTATTATATTATACCAACTTGTATTATATTATACCTACCAACTTGGATTATATTATACCTACCAACTTGTATTATATTACCTACCAACTTGTATTATATTATACCAACTTCTATTATATTATACCAACTTCTATTATATTATACCTACCAACTTGTATTATATTATACCAAACTTCTATTATAGTATACCAACTTCTATTATATTATACCTACCAACTAACCCTAACCTCCTAACCCATGCAGAGGAAGAGGCCCTGTGTGTATCAGTGTATGTCTCCCTCCCTCCCTCTCTCTCTGTGTGTATCAGTGTATGTCTCCCTCCCTCCCTCTCTCTCTCTGTGTGTATCAGTGTATGTCTCCCTCCCTCCCTCTCTCTCTGTGTGTATCAGTGTATGTCTCTCTCCCTCCCTCCCTCCCTCCCTCTCTGTGTGTATCAGTGTATGTCTCCCTCCCTCCCTCCATCTCTGTGTGTATCAGTGTATGTCTCTCTCCCTCCCTCTCTCTCTCTCTGTCCTACGCTGTGTCTACGGTCCTAGTAAGAGTTCTAGGAGTGATAAGTGGGCTGTGAGATATTACTGGCCATCCAGGCGCTAGATAAAAACTGTTTTAATTAAGATGTCTCGTTATTACTCTGAGCTCCAGCTTCCTCAAGCTGGTAATTACAGAAGAGAGCCGTGGAAATCTAAAGATAAGCTAATAGAAATCCATGAAGTGCACAGGTAGCCGATATGGAGAAACACAGAGAGAGATATCTTAATAGAAAGCTACTGTATGAGTTACCCTAACCCTATGTTCTTCTTTTTCACAAATGTCTAAACCATAATTCAAAGATACACAGGATTTTTCTTTATGGCTGGCACATGTCAAGCATGTACTGTATGTACTTAAGGGTTAGGGTTAGGGTTAGGTGGGTGTAACCCTAATCCTTACACCATAACCCTAACCCTGACCCTCACACCATAACCCTAACCCCACAACCATAACCCTAACCCTAACCCTAACCCTCACACCATAACCCTAACCCTGACACCATAACCCTAACCCTGACACCCTAACCCTAACACCATAACCCTAACCCTGACACCATAACCCTAACCCTCACACCATAACCCTAACCCTCACACCATAACCCTAATCCTCACACCATAACCCTAACCCTGACCCTCACACCATAACCCTAACCCTCACACCATAACCATAACCCTCACACCATAACCGTAACCCTCACACCATAACCCTCACACCATAACCCTAACCCTCACACCATAACCCTAACCCTCACACCATAACCCTAACCCTCACACCATAACCCTAACCCTCACACCATAACCCTCACACCATAACCCTGACCCTCACACCATAACCCTAACCCTCACACATAACCCTAATCCTCACACCATAACCCTAACCCTCACACCATAACCCTCACACCATAACCCTGACCCTCACACCATAACCCTAACCCTCACACATAACCCTAACCCTCACACCATAACCCTAACCCTCACACCATAACCCTCACACCATAACCCTAACCCTCACACCATAACCCTAACCCTCACACCATAACCCTAACCCTCACACCATAACCCTAACCCTCACACCATAACCCTCACACCATAACCCTAACCCTCACACCATAACCCTAACCCTCACACCCTCACACCATAAACCTAATCCTAACCCTCACACCATGACATGAAGCCAACCTTAGGCGACAAACATCACAAAAGTACTCCATCACTTCATCATGTATTCAACAAATAAGTGAAGACGCCCCATGGGGAACACGTTAAGAGACTCTGTGCCTTGTGAAGCCATCCTCAGGCAGACATAACGGCGTCACTTCACATCTGCAAAAGTCTACGTGAAATTACATTCAGAGTGGTCTTGCACAACCTGCTGTGTTTTAACACACCACAGTGACAACATGCGAGGCAGCTGCGTTAGCAAGTCGCTAACACACAGCTGCCTGTGCTGCAATAGCAAGTCGCTAACACACAGCTGCCTGTCCTGTGTTAGCAAGTCGCTAACACACAGCTGCCTGTGCTGCGTTATCAAGTCGCTAACACACAGCTGCCTGTGAGATTTACATGAAGGGAGAGTGGAAACATGTTGTCATTATTAGTTAAAATGCTAAGCCGACTAGCGTGGACATGTTGACACGTTTGTCCAGCTGTAGAGGACTTAACATTGATCTGATTTGGATGTAAATTAACTCAGAAAACATTTTTTTAAATGTTTTGGCACACTTTGCTGAATCTGTGAATGAAACAACCGTGGTAATGAGCCAAGCTGAACAAGGAACAGTACAAGTTTGATTTAATGCAGTCCTGCACAGCTTTCATGTAAGCTTACTAGCTATAAAGACATCCTAGTGGAGTCTTCTTTTGATGGAACATCCAACATGTAACAGTAGGTGAGTCATGAACATCCAACATGTAACAGCAGGTGAGTCATGAACATCCAACATGTAACAGCAGGTCTACAGATCGTTTACAGCTTGTGGGATCTTCTGAAAGTAATCTTTATCACCGTGTCCCTCCCTGACTGATGAGCAAGCATGGATCTTCTGGTCTTTACAATAGGTGGCCCCTCCAGATGAACCTGCTGATAAGCAGGACCTGGCCACAACTTGTAGGGACTTCCTTTAAGGGAAAGGTAACTGCTTCTCTCTTTCAAATCAATCCTCACCTTGGGGAGGGGCTGTCATTTATAATGCTCGTCAATAAAGCACAATAATGGACGTGAAGTGAGGCTGATACTAGAGGTGCTGAATACCGTGCCGATGGGTCCTCTGTATCACCACGCTGATACTAGAGGTGCTGAATACCGTGCCGAAGGGTTCTCTGTATCACCACGCCAACTTCATCCTTTTTGATCGATGAACACGTCTCATCGCAACAATCAACAATCAATATACTTTGTAAAAATATAAACGAACAGAAGCAGGTTTATTAACGTGGGACTGGGGCCTTTGAGGACACAGAGGCGCAGAGCTGTGAAGATTAACTCCTTGTTGACAAGGTAGGAAGAAAACATGAATAAACCAGCGTTGTACGAAAGTGAAAAACAGACTGCGATCAGATATCCATAAAGGACGCCCTGCTGGGACACTGGCCATGTCCAATCTGCATTCATGTAGTTTTTCTGCGCGGGTTTTAAAAGTTTTAAAAGGCAGCCACCATGGCTAGTAATTGGAACCAAACAGGCAGAGTCCAACGGAGGGTTATCGACGTAAAGCGGCCAGACCCGAAGGAGTGGCAATTATTTAAAGCCAGTTTTATCCTACCTTACCCTACCTTACCCAACCTTAACATTCAACCCGCTGTCCGCTGGGTACATGAGTGCATGCAGAACACATTTCTTAAAGCACTGCTTTAAAAGTAACCCAGCCATAAAAATACATCTACAGCTCACCCTTTCATATCCTTCACACCCACAATCTACAGCTCACCCTTTCATATCCTTCACACTACACTGCATGCTTTCATTCACACCCACAATCGGTATTGACGTGGTGTGCGTGTGTGTGTGTGGGGGGTGGAACTGACTGAACTCATGAGAAAACTCCTGTCTAGACTGATGGTTGGGAGGAGAGAGGAGCTGTCAGAGTTAAGGTTAGAGTATCAATCAAGTCAACGCTAAGCAGGCCTCCTGTCACTCTGGTGTCAGGCCTCCCTTACCTCCCACAACACACCCTACACCACCCCCCTACACCACCTCACTACACCACCTCCCTACATACCACCTCCCTACACCACCCCCCTACACACCACCTCCCTACATACCACCTCCGTACACACCACCACCTCCCTACACACCACCACCTCCCTACACCACCTCCCTACACCAACCCCTTACACACCACCTCCCTACATACCACCTCCGTACACACCACCACCTCCCTACACACCACCACCTCCCTACACCACCTCCCTACACACCACCTCCCTACATACCACCTCCATACACCACCACCTCCCTACACCACCTCACTACATACCACCTCCCTGCATACCACCTCCCTACATACCACCTCCCTACACCACCTCCCTACACACCACCTCCCTACATACCACCTCCCTACACCACCTCCCTACACCACCTCCCTACACCACCTCCCTGCATACCACCTCCCTACATACCACCACCTCCCTACATACCACCACCTCCATACACACCACCACCTCCCTACACACCACCTCCCTACACCACCTCATTACACCACCTCCCTGCATACCACCTCCCTACACCACACTCTTCCACTGATCGGCTCTGGCCTTCCGATCGATCAATAAAACGACCAGCTGACCGCTATAATCATCATCAGATCACTTGTACTTCGCTACCTTTTAACACCCAGCTGCCTTCTGGTTACAGATGACTCCTGCCTGATGTATGCTGTCATGCATTATTCATGGGGATTATTAACATGCTTCATATCCACTGTACTCTTAAACGGGGTGTGTGCTGTTCTGAGACGTCTGAACATCCTCTCGCCGGCTAAATAAACAATCACATGTGTAATAATTGTAGTAATTTCCTGCTGACGTCTGAAGTTTGAGAGAGAGAGTGTTGCTCTGTCTGCTTCATTATACTTGATGTAAATCAGCATGGAAGACGTGAACACTGAGAACCAGTCTTCCCAGGAGGGAATCAGGTAGTTCCACTTCATATCAACACTATGAGATCCCGGGCATTAAAAACTAAATGGTTGAGTTTGGTGGTGTGGCTGTAGACATCATGAGAGGCACCAAGCAGTTCACGTTACAGTTAGAATGATTATCACATTGACCAGGAATATAATTCTTCTAAAAGGGTTAACCACTCAGAATCCCCAGCTCTTGTCTTTGTCAACGAGTGTGAAACCTGGCTGCCAAAAATTGGATCAGAACAAACGGAGGCTTCATTGGCGAGCGCCAGTCAGAGAGCGGAGAGCGCCAGTCAGAGAGCGGAGAGCGCCCAGAGCCCGACGAGCGCCAGTCAGAGAGCGGAGAGCGCCAGTCAGAGCCCAGCGAGCTCCAGTCAGAGCCCAGCGAGCTCCAGTCAGAGAGCGGAGAGCGCCAGTCAGAGAACGGAGAGCTCCAGTCAGAGAGCGGAGAGCGCCAGTCAGAGAGCGGAGAGCGCCAGTCAGAGAGAGCCAAGAGTGCCAGTCAGAGAGCCGAGAGCGCCAGTCAGAGAGCGGAGAGCGCCCGGAGCCCGACGAGCGCCAGTCAGAGAGCGGAGAGCGCCAGTCAGAGCCCAGCGAGCTCCAGTCAGAGCCCAGCGAGCTCCAGTCAGAGAGCGGAGAGCGCCAGTCAGAGAACGGAGAGCTCCAGTCAGAGAGCGGAGAGCGCCAGTCAGAGAGCGGAGAGCGCCAGTCAGAGAGAGCCAAGAGTGCCAGTCAGAGAGCCGAGAGCGCCAGTCAGAGAGCCGAGAGCGCCAGTCAGATAGCTGAGGAGTACATCTGGAAGAGGCGGCCGCCGGGGGGCTGTTCCAGCTTCTAATGCTGCGTGTCTCCCTCTCCGCGGCAGAGCAGCGTTTGAAGTAGATCACCAGAGCGTCTCGGCAGCTCCCAGGCGCGGGCCGTCTGCCGGTGTGTCGGCTGTATTTGGGTTGTCTCATTCTCTAATACATTAGTCGTCTGTGGGCATAACCTAGAAAGACAATGTGGGGTGAGAGACGTTTGTTTTTATGAGATTTCGACCCAAGGGAGGCAAGGTAGCACGCTGTTATTTGACAGAATTGACACAGAGGCATCTTAAGATGAGCTTAAGATGAGAACGGATGAAGTCACCAAGTAGAGAAAATATGATCAGCGTAAAATCATCACCTTCAGGTGTTTGGTATAACCGCTTTAATTTCTGTCTGGAAGTAAAATAATAATAAATCTGCCTGTGTACCTTTGGGAATACAAACCAGCTATTGTATTATATTCAATCTCTGATGACATTTCAACAGTTATCTCCCTGAAAGTTCAAAGTTCACCCATCCAACGCTGCCCTTACAAGGATGGCTCAGATGACAATTAGTCGAAAATGTCACTCTCTCTCGGCACTAGCTGCGTGTATTTTTCTCTTCCTCGGATGAATGACAACGCACAAGGTGAACTGTGAGAGTTGTCTAGTAAACGCTGTGGAGTCTCCATGTACCTTCTGAATCGTATTGATCGTTTGGTATTCTGTTCCTGCCAAGGGGGGGTTAATGTCACAAATCCCTATTTAGCTTAATTCAGATGTTTTCATTAAAGTGACTTTCTGCCACCTTTCAAAACCTTCAGAACCATAACAGAAATCCTAAAATAAAGCTATCAACCCTGGAAATGATTTATTTATGGGAGAATGAATCAAGAAGCAGTCGCCAATTATGTGAAAGGACACGCTCGGGTTATAAATTAAAAAGAAGTTCTTTATTTGGATCAGATATTATATCAAATATAATGGTTTGTTTCAAACAATCATGGTTAGCAACACTGTACCAAGGCTGGAATAGGAGAAACCAGAATGGTACAATATGGTAGCCTTGCTATGCTAAGAATAACGAAAGTAAAATAATAATTTTGGTGTTATTTTAATAAATTGCAGCAGTTACAGTTCAAACTTAAAGCTGTAGCGCCCCTAAAAGTTGTGAGTATTGCATTCATTATCTCAAACATTTGCTAAAGAAATTTTGCAAATGTTTGAAGAATTTAAACTATAAATGAATGCCACAGGAATCAATATCCCTACAGATCTATAATCATATAAATATCACTACAGATCTATAATCAATATCCCTACAGATCTATAATCATATAAATATCCCTACAGATCTATAATCAATATCCCTACAGATCTATAATCAATATCCCTACAGATCTGTAATCAACATCCCTACAGATCTATAATCAATATCCCTACAGATCTATAATCTTATAAATATCCATACAGATCTATAATCAATATCCCTACAGAGTTAAACCCTATAATGAACAAATGAACGTGTTTCATTCTTGTTTCTTTGAGATGCACCATTATGTTTAGTGTTATTTATGTTATTTAATACATTATGATAAGTGTTATTTATGTTATTTAATGTAATTGTAATATTGTTTACAGTATTAAGTCAAAATTAGACTTGTTACAGTCCCATGCTTCCCCCCCTCCCAAAGCAAAAGCATTTAGGTCAAATCTTTCTGACAGAAACCCGTATGCAACGGTAGTGTGACTTGTGTTCTCCTCACAGTAGCTCAGCGTGGGCGGGGTCTGTAACCCTAACCTCACCTGGGAGAGAGACCTGCCAGACCAACGCCGCTATCGACCGCTTTGTCTTCACAACACCTCGTTGACCTCTTCCTCCTTCTCTGCCGTATGTGCCGGCGAGAGGCGAGCTGTATTCTGGCAGCGTTTAGAACGTGGATCGGAGGTCTCGTCTATGCCCGCCAACTGACGCGTGGGCCTTTTGAAATGTGCCGGGGGCCATCTGGTGTTTCCACGGAGATATACGGCACAATAACGCAGTGGGGCTGTTTCACACCACCGTCTTTCACAGTTACCATTTTACTCTTCTACATTTCAGAGACATTGTTGACCTCACCGACAATACTGAGGATATTTCCTGTTGAAATATAGAGCATGCCGTCGGGTCGGATTGTTCAGCGCATTCCAAACACAGGCTTTGATTTGACTCATTGATTGATTGACTGAGCTATTCATCTCTGTATGATTTCTGAGCTTCAACTGGGCTGGTTCGCAAACAGTAGAACTGCTAATCGGGTGGGGACAGATGAAGGAAAAAAACAGCTTTTATCTCTAAGATCCCAACTCAATCCATCCAGTCCACTTTTTTAATACGCTAATATTTCACAGATATGCATCATCACACGAGCCTCCGTAAAACGCATTAGAGAAAAGTCCTCCTGGAAGCTAAGCAGCTCTTTAGAGTAATTGCTTCCATTTGGCACAGATTTAATAAATGTTTTCGGTCGAGTAGCACGTCTCCTTTTGAGTAATGGGAACATTAGAACGACCGGGACGGTGGTCTTCAAGGAAATAATAAGCTTCCACACTATGTTCCTGTAAGACATTTGGGAAGGACAGAATCCTGGACCCTGCTCGGAGCTCAGAGTCCCTCAGGATCAAGTGATGTCTTCACGCCCCCCCACTGACACATAGCAGCAGCACAGCCAGCCAAACCATTCTTTTTCCATTAGCTTATTTTAATAATGTTCTCTTGTTCAACACCACGCTGTCCTAAACCTCCAGACATGAATTGTGCAGCATATATAGTATACAAATATAAAATATATATTGTATAACATATATATTATACAAAGACCAGCCGAGTTGTATCCCTTGCATTTTATTCTCGGGAACGGTTTAATGAATAGTTCTGAAAGCAGCCGTGTGTTTCAAAGTGTGCATTTCTTTCAGTGAAGCGTCTCAGCTGTCTCCTTCAGACTCGTGTGAAATCAAAAGTGCTACAAAATTAAATTTACACATTTCACTTGATATGGCAACGCACCCCAAAGACTCCCTGGTTACATCAGGGCTTTCCTCTTCTATAGTTATATATATTTATATATTCTATATTCTATATTTCCTCTTCTCTATTTATATATTCTATATTTCCTCTTCTATATTTATATATATTTATATATTCTATATTCTATATTTCCTCTTCTCTATTTATATATTCTATATTTCCTCTTCTATATTTATATATATTTATATATTCTATATTCTATATTTCCTCTTCTATATATGGCGTGTGTGGATATATAATGTATATAGACACACATATGTATATAGTCTCTGGTGTTTATGTCTTTATGTTTTATACAGGTGGTTTTACAATATTCATCTTTCCCTAACCCTAACCCTAACCCTAGCTCTGCTTCCAACAGCAGTCAAGTGTCATGTGTGGATTCAATTAAACTGTCAATTAAAAAAATGAAAAGGCATTGTGTGGGAATAACCTGATCTGACATTTTCATATTATATTCTACATTAGAATCACTTAACTGTATTTAGTGGTCCCTTGTTTTCCTTCACTGATAGCTACATACACATAGTACACATGGTCCCATCTACCTTAAGACATTATCTTGTGATGCTAACACATGACCCATTTTCTAACGCTAATAAAACGTACGTGACACCATCCAGAGATCCAGGCTGCTGACCCTCACTCCTAGCATACATCCACACAAGAACTCCTTGTCCATTCTCACATGAAAACCGTTCTTGTCTCATGACTGACCTCGGTCAGACCTTAGGTTTTACCCATACTCCTCTCTGATTTCCTCAACCTCAGAATCTCTTCATCATCATGTATTAAAAAAAACCTTAATATTCCTCGACACGCAGGCACACAGAAATTACAGTATAATTTGGGACATACTGATTTGTTTGTGTATATACATGTATCTGCTAACGTATTCCTTGGGTATGCATGTGGTGGTTCAACACATATAGTTACCCCAAGCTATTCCAGTATGCAAATATGTTAGGTGGCAGGATATAGTCTAGTGGTTTGATGGTTTGATTCCCAGTGAAAAGGTCCCTCTGCAGCCCAACATGTAGAAGATACCCCACAGCACCCCCGACCTTCTCCTTAATGACCTCTGACCCCCGACCTGTTCCTTAATGACCTGACTCTATACTGTCTAACCCCTACCTGCTCCTTAATGACCCGTCTCTGTACTGTCTAACCCCTACCTGCTCCTTAATGACCTGGATCTGAACTCCCTTCAAGGAGTTTAGCATCTGCTAAATGACTAGTAGTAAAGTAATGCAATATGTAGTAGATGTCACAGTAGTTTGGATGTATAATATACATCCAAGTGTAGGACAAGTCACATTACAAATATGATCACTTATCATATTGTTCGTATTATATGAAACTATTCATATGATGTAAACAAAATCCTAATATTGAAAATCCGTCAGTCAAAGTCAGTTTGGTGGAAATGCTGGAAAGTTCCTCGTGTCAAACAAAGGGTAAGGGTACAACATGTCCCCCGGGCCCAGTCCAAGGTCCCCTTCCCCAGGTCCCCCGGGCCCAGTCCAAGGTCCTCTTCCCCAGGTCCCCCGGGCCCAGTCCAAGGTCCTCTTCCCGAGGTCCCCCGGGCCCAGTCCAAGGTCCTCTTCCCCAGGCCCCCTGGGCCTAGTCCAAGGTCTCCTTCCCCAGGTCCCCTTCCCAAGGTCCCCCGGGCCCAGTCCAAGGTCCTCTTCCCCAGGTCCCCCGGGCAGCCGTGACTCTTCAGTCAACAGCCTTCGGGTGGCAGGCTGCACCATTTCTTTTTACCAGGCAATTTATCAAGATTTAGTCAGGCTACACAGAACAGAGCTGCTCTGCCTGTTGGACTCCACAAGAAAAGTAAAAGAGGGCGAAAAAAATAAAAGAAGTCGATTGAATCACATCAATGGAGAGCATTAACAACCTGAATCACATCCATGGAGAGCATTA
>OMNO01077299.1:0-10884 GCA_900303215.1 Trachyrincus scabrus | reverse complement strand
GTGAGGATAAAGGCCCCAAATGCTCTCTCTCTCTCTCTCTCTCTCTCTCTCTCTCTCTCTCTCTCTCTCTCTCTCTCACACACACACACACGCACGCGCGCACGCACGCACACACACACACACACACACACACACACACACACACACACACACACACACTTTCTCTCTCTCGCTCTCCCGCATTCGATAATGTTCAGCTGAACTGGATCATACCAGTCAAGTACTTTCTTTAACCCACTGCACTAGCCACAAAAGTTTTGTACAAATACTGTTTCAAAAAAATGACAATGGACCACGGCAGAATGTAGACATAAATAACGATATCCAGTCAAACAACAACGATGGGATCAAATTGCCTTACAAAACCCATCGGCTCTCGATCACTTGAACCAATCAAAGGACAGCAATAGCGGCGGTACGGCCCAGATGCCGCCGCTGTTGCAGGGGTTTGATTTGTATTTTGATTTTCTCTGACGCTAACGCTAGCTGTGGTGGGCGGTGTTTGACTGATTACCTCCAGCAACGCAACAGAATGGCCAACTCGAGTTTCCAGCCGACGGACGGATCAGAAACTAAAACCCTTGAAGGGTGTTGTAATTATTTCACTTGTGACGATTACTGATATACTGATATATCGTTGGCAAAGATCAAAGATTAGAAGATTTGAAATTGATCATTTATGACTTTTGTTGCAACAGACTGAAAACACGAATGATTACATCGTCAATCATCAAGGTCACGTTGACAGGATACTTTTTTTGATTATAACAAATCAAGATTAAAGATGTATAAACACAAACCCAGTTCTATATACTGTCACAGAACCAGCTGCAATAAGTCTAATCTTGACGGAGTATATCATCAATCAGTAAGAATTGAACACTATCAGATACAGCACGCTGACGGTGACCAAAAATAACACAGGATGGCTTTTTAAGCTGCTTGGTTTTTGTAAAAAGTGAACCAATCAGATAGCTTGTTTCAAAAGGCCGTGCAGTTTGCTCAGCAGATGTAAGTAAGTAAACCTGTCCAAAGGTTACTGTATGAGAGAGTGTGTTTAGCCTTAGAAAACCATGCATTCAGAGCCATTTAACATCTGGAAACAAAAGAAATAAAGAAATACCATCCACAAACGGAAAAGCAATAGATATGTATAAAAAAAACATTATTTTTTTTGAGTGCCAATCAAGCAATATCTAGCATATATCGTATTTTAAAATGCGTCCATTGAGCTGACATACCAAAACACAAGCCATAGTATTTTGTAATGGCTAATTTTGTAAGCCTAATTGATCACATGTATAGTATACCTTGAACTCTGTAAGGTAAGCAAAATAATACAATTATTTAAATGAAGTTGATTGTATGAAATGTAAACGTGTAATGATTTTAGCTAGATAAACCTGGGTAAATACTGTAATATACTCAAAATAGAAAGGGATTTATTATGGAATCAAACTATTTGCAGACTCGAGATAATAAACACACATCAATGTTCTTAAGAGACAAAAGATTCAAGTCACACAATAATGATACAAACGCTGATCTACAGTAATCATTTTTGATTACTTTTCATCTCCATTAAAAACCATTCAGACGGTTGGCTATATTACAGAACAATATGTATCCATATGTACGTAGGCTTTGTGCAAAGGGCCTGGCTATAAGAGGTAATGTCAACCCTTAGACAGAGTCCACACATTTTTAAGAACTCGGGCATTTCAGATTCGGGAATATAATTCTCTGTGTGTTCAGGATTGAGGGTTAAGTATATTCAGCCGCTTGTAGAAACTCAGTTCTTTGGTTTCCATCTGCATCATTTGTGTGAAATCAACTTTGGGGATGGAATTTCTTGTTGACAAAGTATAGCTCTATAAATATAACTCTCGACAAGTATAAAATAGTGCAACGTATGAGTATATATACACACTAAAGCCAAAGAGCGCCGTATAAAAGATGTGAAGCGCTGCAGACGAGCAGCCATCTTCTCTGGGACCAGAAGCGACAGGGCATGTCGTTAGCACTATAACAATCACATACGCTTCGTGTGTTTACATGTCAAATGTAAATCAAAAAACGGCATTAGAAGGTCCAATGCTGAACTACCTGTTGACCATCAAATACCGTGGGAAGGGGTTTTAATGAAGGAAGTGAGGAAGCTAGCGGTTGATGTTGACTTTGTATTTTATATGACGTTATGTAGCTTTTGAATGGCTGAACAGAATGGATAGCACTGAATGGTAATGGCAGCAAAGCAACACTGGGTGGTAATGGACAGAGCAGCAAACCTACAAACAACAACGCAGCTATTTCCAGTTATAATTGTGTGTTTGAGATACGTTTTATACATTTTAATCGCTGTGATGTAGCTGTTCAATACGGCATTAACAGCAGCATAGTCATACTTTAGTCCAAATATAATTCACCTTTATATACATAGGTTATCTTATTAGGATTTCTCAATAGTAAATCTTTGAGTTAGGAAAAGAAAACTTGACACATATAGCCATAATTATAAATGTCCTTCTCAGAATATGCACATTTACAGACCCATAATGTACAGACAGTGATACAACCAGATATATCTTAAGCTACAGCTCGGGTTTGGTCACCTACTAAGATAGATGCTAACAGATAAAAACAACAGATACGTTTCTTAGCAGATAAGAACAAAGATATCTATGACAAGGGAATGTTTGATCTGGGTTTTGATCCAGACTTCAACAACGATATAATAAGATTCTTATCTAGGTTTAGCCATATGGTATGAAGTGAAAGGGACATGGCTTCATTAGATAAAGGATCAGCACTAGGGTGGAGCTCCAGTAATGCCATCGTTTTGAGACTAGGCCTCTATGTTAACAGGGAATTGGGTAACATCTGCGGCATCAATGATAACCCGGACTCTTTGATGATCCGGAAGCTAAATTTGCTAAAACCGCACAATCCTTTCCATCGCACTGGCAAAACAAAAATAACAGCAAAAATTATGTAAATGGAATGGGTTGAATTGTATGAGACAACACACCAGATGAGAAAGAGCAGGATGAATTACATCAGATTCAAAACTAATTATAATCCAGTATACTTGGGTTGTACGAATCTGCAAGGAAGTCTCAATAACATTTTTTTGACTGTAAATTCCCAGACAAGTCGTCTTCTTATGGACCAACTGAAGAAGGTGTTGTAGCGTTCAAGGTATGTAGATATATATGCAGCGATAGCATATCCAGATCCAGGCATCATTAGCTGACAACAGAACAAAGACTCAAAGATTCAGTGGACTGAGATGTTGCCTTGACCACCATCAGTCCATGATGGTGTTGTGGACGGTGGAGGCATGTGTGTGGTAGAGATTGAGCTCCACTTTAGATCCAGTAACTTGTGGATCCTGGCACATTGGGGTGAACAAAAAAAGCATTACTCCGGAAAAGAAAAGTTGTAGACGGTTGATGCATTGATCTATTCAACCAGGTTGAACAGATGGAGACATGGCCACATGATCCTGGAGTGGCAGATCCAAGCATTAGCAGCCGATTCAGGAGCAGCAGATCCAAGCATTACTAACCGATCCTTCAATGTCAGACCCAGTCATTACCAAGCCGTGCCCGGCGTAGCAGATCCAGGCATCGCCGGCCGATCCTGGATTGGCTGATCCAGGTGTCACCAGCTAAACAGCGAGTTCTGTCCAAGGGTCATGAAGTAAATCTGACTGCTGCCTCCCGACTGAACTGAAGCAAAGAAGACCTGGGGAAAACAAGTTGCATATGAACAGGATGACATGCTCATAGTGCCAGAAGAGAACCAGTGGACCAGGACACACAGGATGACATGCTCATAGTGTCAGAAGAGAACCAGTGGACCAGGACACACAGGATGACATGCTCATAGTGCCAGAAGAGAACCAGTGGACCAGGACACACAGGACAGATTCACCAAGTCATACGTAACTTTGTGCGTTGCAAGAGAAAGGTGTACCTTGTCGTTCCGCTCACACAGGAACTTGAGCTTCTGGGCCTTCTTGTGCATGAAGACCCCCTCCAGGTTCCCTGTGTTGGCAGACCGCAGCTCAATGGCCTTCTCCCCCCAGCCCATCACCTGGTTGGACTGCAGGTAGGCTGGAGAGAGAGAGACAGAGAGAGAAGGGAGAGAAAGAGAGAGAGCGAGAGAGAGAGAAGGAGAAGAGAGTGTTTCATGGAGGTGGAGGTAGCGTAAGAGCAAATACTTGTGGAATTTGAAAGGACAATGTTTTTTTTTGGTACACTTTAGGCTTCAAATGTCAGTAATGTTTGGCGAGTTCCTGGGTGTTGTTTGACGTGTGAGTGTGAAGCCTTTAGTGAGCGACGAGCTGGAGAACACCAGAAAACACAGGGAGGAGGCAGCTACACCTGCTCTATTTTACAAACTATTGGGTTTGGGCGCACAAAGCTAACACAGTCACACACCCCCAGCCAAATGACGCGACAAAATGGCCGCCACCGCGAAGATTTGAAGGAAGCACAACACTGTGCTAATTAGGAACAGGGCTAGTGCTACACAGCAGCACGAGTTTAAGCAAATAAAACAAACGTAAACACAGAAGGTGAAGTCTTACTAACTATCTCCATTGAATGTTCCACGTTTGTTTTTTATGTTTACATTTGGACCTTCACAATGTTTTGACATCTCAAACGTGTCTCGGGGTCGACCGACCGAACTGGCCTCCTTACCGACGGACGCCGGCATCTCCCCCCACTGCAGCACCGTGTCCTTGGTGATGCGGCCGTAGGTGTCGATGAAGACGCCCTCGTCCTCGTAGCACACCAGCACCTCCGTGCCGGCGCTGTTGGGCAGGATGATGATGGCGTGGGGACAGATGGAGCCCTGGATCTGAACACACACACACACACACACATATATTACTCAAAATGGTCCAGTTTAAACCTGCACTGTGTAGGTCTTCCCGTTAGCAGGCTCTAGGGGCTAGAGTTATAGCTACATCGTCTTCAGATGATGTAGCCCCTCCCCCCCCACGGTTGGACCACAATAAGAAGATTTCAAGATCCAAATTCCCTGGATGTAATGCGGGTGCGTTTTTATCCTTGAGAAACTTTCTAGTTCAGATATTTTCCATTGGGAGTGAATAGCTGCAGTAGAGAAGTTACGATAGTGCAGGTTCAGGTTAACTCTGGAACATGCTTCTCAGGTACACATCTGCTGTATGTGTGTACAAATACTCAAGCGCTGATTACTACAACGTGTCTCAGGTTTACAGATATTAGCTGAACGGGTACACAGGGAAGTGGATGAGCATCACACGCATGGACACACACACACACACACACACACACGCACACACACGCGTGCATGCATGCATGCATGCATGCATGAATGCACGAATGCACACACCTGAATTCTCAGTAACATGACTAAACCAGAGCTCAAGATCCTGTGTGGGTCTACGTCCCGAGTCATTCAAACAAACCTTCACTGATAAAAACACGACCAAAACCATTCGTCCAGAATCACAGAATAGTTTCACATGTGCTGGAACAATCCACACGTCCACCAAGAAAAGAAGAAGTTAACCGCCAAGGAGTACATTAGTCCAGAAACATTGTTGTTGGCAACAATATCACGCCTTCTGCATGTGAATACAGCTTCAGTCTATGTGTGTGTGTGTGTGTGTGTGCTCTTCACGCATGTTGAATCTCTCATACTTTACCGGCGTGTGAGCCACCACAATCCTGAGCATCAGCACGGGCATCCACAGACGCAGGGCAATTTTAATCCGCTGCCTCGGTATCAACATCGTAGTCGACAGGTGTGTATGTGAGTGTGTGTGGTGGTGCCGGAGAGATGTTGTATCTGCAGGCGAAAGCATATATTCCAGAGAAGAAGAGGATATGTAGAGAGAGAGAGCTAAAGCATATACTCCAGAGAAGAAGAGGATATGTAGAGAGAGAGAGAGCTAAAGCAGGAGAGACCAAATTTGGCAAGTTAGTTTAGATGTTGTTTCAATGGACGAGTAGAAAAATGAAGAGAGAAAATGAATTCAAAGTGGTGGCTGTCTAATGAAGATAAATAAACAGAAGCTTGACGCGTGAGTGAGTGCCAGATTGTGTGTGTGTGTTAGAGCCTTAAGTAAGTGCGCTGTGTGTGTGTGTGTGTGTGAAAAAAAGCGCAACGGAAGCGAAGGCGAAGGAAAGACGAAGAGGAAAGAGAAGGACAGCGAGGGCTGAGAGCAGCAGTGATGTAAAGCACCGGTGTTGGAGCCCTCCCTTAATATACCAGCCAGGAGGAAACACACACACACACACACACACGTGAAATAAGGAGGGCAGGAAGAATATATTTATAGACTTTTTTCTCCCTGTCTCCCCCACTCGCCCTGTCTCCCCCACTCGCTCTCTGTCTCCCCTGCTTACTTAAAACACAGAATGAGACGGAAGAAAATTACTTTGTGGGTTTTACACGGGTATTCACCTGTACCATTTTGTAAATACCGGTACTGTGTTCGCAATGAACTAAGTTTGTTTCATCTGCGTGCACATGCCTCAGACAGAGCACTTCCACCGATGGCAGACTGAACACATGCAGTCTGTTTAACATGTGAATGAATGCAACATATTTGAGTGCGTCAGCTCAGCCGGCAGATTCAGCTGCCCACGTATCAAACACTGGAGCAACTCAACACTGGAGCGGGGGAGAGAGAGAGAGAGAGAGAGAGAGAGAGAGAGAGAGAGAGAGAGAGAGAGAGAGAGAGAGCGAGAGAGAGAGCGACAGAGAGACAGATAGCGAGAGTGAGAGTGAGAGACAGAGAGACAGAGAGAGATAGATAAAGAGAAAGAGATAGAGAGATAGATGAGAAAGAGAAAGAGAGGTAGAGAGTGAGAGAGAGAGTGAGAGAGAGAGTGGTAGAGAGAGTGAGAGGTAGAGAGAGAGACAGAGAGAGACATATAGAGAGAGTGAGAGAGGGCGATAGATAGAGAGTGAGAGACAGAGCGAGACAGATAGAAAGAGAGACAGAGAGAGACAGAAAGAGAGAGACAGAGAGAGAGACAGATAGAGAGAGACAGAGAGAGAGAGACAGAGAGAGAGACAGATAGAGAGAGATAGAGACAGAGAGAGACAGAGTGCAGGAGTGAAGCCCAAACTAACGACAGTGAAATGGTGAACGGGTGACAGCGGGGGAGGTAGAGAAAAGAGAGAGAGAGAGAGAGAGAGAGAGAGAAGAGAGCAGGGGTGGTTGACAAGCAGTCACTGAGTAGGAGGGGTGTGTGTGTGTGAGGGGGGGTAACAATGAAGAAGGAACAGAGAGAGGAAAAGACGGAGAGAGAGAGAGATTGATGCTGACTCAGAGTGGGTGGAGAGGAGAGACCTGGGAAATCAGACGGCGGTGTGAGGGTGATAATGATGGTGTGGTGGGACGTGGATAATAAACATCCCTCACATATTGCTGGCTGATATCAGTTGAAATATACAGCCAGACACAGAGGCCTGTGTCCACATGATGTGTTACAACCCACGGACCACGCGTATGCGGCCACGGTTTTTCTTGCAGAAGAGGTGAATTATTCAACTTCCGATTTGTATTCAATTAAAAGTTTGCCAAAAACCCACCACATTTCTCTGTTACTTTGTCTGTACATCCTGATAAACACATCACCTCAGTGTCGATGCATTTCAGTCCTAGCGGGGTTTAAACATGCCGACCAATAGTATTATTATTACAACACCCCTGGGTCCTCCTCTACGCTCATGAGGTCATGTACTTTACTCACGCAGTGCAAACTATTCATGTTTTTTGCCCATCGAATCAGGAAAGAGGAAACCACGAATGCGTTGCGTGTTAATATGCGGCGGCGTGAAGATGTGCTGCGAGTCGCATTTTCCATCAGGCTTCAGAGCGAGTCCCTGTCACAGCACGTGGCGTTGGGCCTTCAGAGCGAGTCCCTGTCACAGCACGTGGCGTTGGGCCATTCAAATGATTCTGCTGGAGCCATTCGGCGTATGGAGCACCCATGGGTGCTTCCTTGCTTGTATTTAACGAGTATCGATTTCATGACAATTAACGAGGCACAGAGAACAAGGAGCCTCCACACAGACTGAATTAGGAGTCAAACCCACGTTTTGTTAGGCAGTGTAATCCACTTCATGGACCATATGAAACCATTGTTTCATTATCACGTACCCAATGACGTTCCAGCAGAACAGGGGGAAATGCGTAATGTATGGACAGACAGACGGACAGACAGACAGATGGAGCCCGGCGGTGGTCCGGTGAGGTCTTACGTGCGTGGGCAGGTAGAGGTCGTACGGCGTTCCAGAGTCGACGTCGATGGCGTGGAAGCCAGACAGCGAGCCATAGATGACCTTTAACCTTTGACCCTCCTCCACCGTCAGGTCAACGGACAGGGGCCTCTGGGGCAGCGAGCCAAAAGACTGGACACACGCACACACGCACACACACACAGCAAAACAAATGCACAATTAGAAGTGGAATAAGCACGGCAGTAAATAGAAAATAGTATGACTAACAAAATAGGGCTTGGGCTTCAGAAGGGGTCTATCCATCATGTAGCAGGTGTGAGCGTCACTCAGCAGCAAAACAAACTGAACACTCTGGAGAGGACAGACACCAGGACACCAAGAAGGAAAGTAGCCCAGGCCACGAAGGAGTGTGAAGAAATGGGACACAGCTATGATGGTGGTGGTGAGTGTGCGTGTTTGATACAGTGTGTGTGTGTGTGTGTGTGTGTGTGTTTGAGGGAGTTCTTGCATGCGTGTCTCTGTGTGTGAGTGTGTGATTTAATGAGAGAGAGAAGAGAGAAATGAGGTGACCCTATTAGATGTGCTGCGTGTCTACCTACGGTTTGTCCTAGATCCACAAGACGAGGACACGGAAGACAACCGTAGGAGTGATGGCCTGAATACAGCAAATGCTTTGCTTTGAAAAGCAAAAACAACAACTTGTATTCCTCGCGTCATAAACACGGCCGCCGGGCAGAGGGGGCGCTCTTACCTTGAAGGCCATGAACTTGTGGTAGGGCTTTGGCGCCCAGGCGTAGACCTCCACGGCGTTCTTCAGCGCAATCACCAAGAACTTGATCTTCTCGTATCGCACTGCAGACACACACACAAACACACACGCATATTTAATAGACGCACACACACACATCGATTGTGTGTGTGAGGTCCAACCAATTAATTTTCCACATTCCACAACAAATGCATCTCTACTTATTATGGAATTATGATGACGTTATATCGGGACTATAAACATTTGCATTAGCAAAGTAGTCGTAGTAAAAATGTTATTTATTTAAAACATTTCATCTAGTTCAGGTATTTTTTTAACGTAGTAAATCTTGTTTGTAATTCCTGCCTTTGTAAAGCACTATGAAGGGTGCTACATAAATCCACCACTAGAACAGGTGAAGTGTGTCCTCCTCACCAACTTTGTAGTGCACACATCCCTCCAGGTCGCCCACAGACGTCCAGCCCAGCCTCCTCTCCACCTCTGGGTCGTTGTGGAGGATCTTGTTCCTCAGCCATGACAGGTAGTACAGACGCAGCTTGTTCTTCTTACCTACACACAGACAGACAGACAGACAGACAGACAGACAGACAGACAGACAGATAGACAGACAGAGAGAGAGAGAGAGACAGACAGAGAGAGAGAGAGACAGACAGACAGACAGACAGAGAGAGAGGGGGAGAGAGAAGAGGGAGCGAGAGAGAGAGAGAGAAGAGGGAGAGAGAGAGAGAGAGAGAGAGAGAAAGAGAGAGAGAGAAAGAGAGAGAGAGAGAAGAGAGAGAGAATAGGGAGAGAGAGAGAGAGAGAGAGAGAGAGAGTCATTTTTGATAGTAATAATAATAACTGAATCCTAGCATGGGGTTTGAAGGAGTGACTTCCAGGGGCAGGGCCCACCTGATATGGTGATGAGGACATTGAGGCCCTCCAGGACGTCCATCTGCTGGAAGCGGCGGCGGCTGATGAGAGAGTAGACCTTTCCCTGACCGCTGCGGTCCAGCAGCCACAGGCCACTCTCGGTACCCACCAGCAGGTTGACGCCTGCACACACACACACACCACACCACAGTGACCATGCTGTCATTCACTACACAGGCACTGATGTACAAAACACCTCATGAGAAAGACTTATAGGATTCATTAAAGGTAGGTTAGTTTCAAGAGCAATTATTTGAGTGTCATTCGTTAGAAATGCCATAGCCATCCGTCAGCTATTAGTGAGTGAAATATGTTTGGAGGTGATTGCACCTGTCTCTGTATGAGACCATTTCGATTTTAGACCACGCCCGGCTAATTTCTGACCCATCAGGGAATCTCTTCCCAAATAATGCTCTCTTTCCTGCTGTCTCACCTTAAATAATGTGATTATAAAATAATGTGATTATAAAATAATGTGATTATAAAATAATGTGATTATAAAATAACATGTGATCAAGCTCAGGACGGTTGAAGGGCCTAAAGGGACTGTGCAGAGAAACACATACTACGTTTCTTTCTGACTACAAAGTCAAAGTCAAAGCCAACAGGATCAAGATGATAATACTTGCTCGAGTGACATGGGCAAGTAGCACAAGTAAGCACCGGCAACATAAATACATGTTTTCCACATGTGTATGTACAGTGTAGCACCCATGATGAACACATACTGAACAATGAATGACTGGGTTTAATCCAACATCAGACACGCCACCGTGCACACGTCAGGAACTACAGAAGAAAACTACAAACCCCACAGGCCGGCACAGAGGACCTCCGTGTTGAACTTCTTCTTGTACTTGCGGATCTCGGGCGTGTCGCTGTGCGGACGGATGTTGGTGGGATTCACGTTCACCACAGAGCCCTTCCTGTGGTTCTGTCGTCTGATTGGC
>OMNO01077288.1:0-5000 GCA_900303215.1 Trachyrincus scabrus | reverse complement strand
CTGCAGTGACTTAGCGCTGTGGCAGACGATTGTAGCAGAGGTCCCAGAGACCCACAATGCGTTTCAGACAGCTCCACCGCACACACCGACCAAAGAGAATATCCACATGAAGGAGAGTCGTGTCCCCTGGAGAGAGATGTGACACCGGGGCCTCTGGGTGCCCTCCCCATGTCAGGGGCCCACTTCAGGGTTTTTTTTAATCGCCTGAGTACCATGTGTTAGGTCCCGAACTTAGGATCGCACACCTGGGTACTGTGTAGACACAGATAGAGACAGAAAACCTGGGAGGACTCTCTGGACTGTACATGTCAACATCATGATGTACTGTACATATCCATATTAACCAATAAAGGTTCTCCGAGCAGTGTCCGATGCTGCTGATTAAAAGGTAATCGAACGAGACAAACAGTAACAGTGGAATGTGCCAAGATTGTGAAATAAAAAGAAAAGAGAATATTGGCGAAATGTGTTATATCTAGCGTTAGCATTGCGGTTAGCATTAGCATCGCTGATAGCGATCTTCAAATCAGTTGATGCTACCTCAATTCATTACATTTAGTACACATGCCGAATAACAGGTTATGTGTTTTTAAAACATATAACAAACCAGACGTGAGTTTAACTGGCGATTTTTTTTCAGTCAGCTACACTGCCAAACTGACACGCCCACCCAGAGTTTCATTTTGCCTGCCTAACATTTTCAGATGAGAGAAAATGTGGATATTATTCAATCTAGAGGGTTTATGTCGTGCACTGATGCTTATGGAGAGGCCTTGAATCGTATTTTTGTAAATAAAGCAAGACATACAATCAATGGCAAGGACCTTTAAGTATAAAACCATGACACACACAGTTCGAGGAACTGCCTACACACACACACACACACACACACACATATTCCTCTGCAATACCAAACCACCGCAAACCAACAATTCAGTAACAGTACTCTAATGGCTTTGATAATTATTGTTGTGGAATTTTAAACTCATCTGTCTTTCATCTACAATCGGTGCTGGTGTATTTCCATGAGGGGCACAGCTGTCGAGCACATAATCCTATGAAATGGAAGTTTCCAGTATGGAAGTTTCTGGTTGAAGACGTAGACGTGACAGAGATGTGTCAGGTGGAAGGCTGACCACCTGTCGGCCATGTTGTCACTGACCAATAACCGCTCTCTCACTGACCAGACTGGTTTGGCTTTTACATTAATAACATGAATGAATAATTAACATTAGGAATGTCGCTATTATTGACTTTATTTTGAACTTGAACTTGTCGTACACACTAGACGTTTGCTTTTACTATCAGAATAGTAAGGTGTTGTTTGCACTTCTTGGTTTTGTACAATCAAAAGAAAAAGGAAAGAAAAGAAAAAACAAAATTTGATTGGCTCAAATAAGTCTTGTCATTTCCCATGTAAAAGTATTGCGGTTGGTAACCCTTCAAATGTGCATATCAGTGGGGTATCATTATTTCATCAGCATAACCATATGGAGCCATGCCTTTCACTATACAGCTCACTACCTAGCATAAAATAAGTAGCTGTCCACTTATGTGTATGCTACTGAACGCAAGCTATATTTAAATGTACTGTAAGATAGTGTTCCAACGAGATGCTGGAGTCCGAGTACTATTTGTACCAATCGGGTCACGAACCTCACTTTTTTTTAGCTCTTAAAGCAAGCACAAGCCCACCATCCGCGGGTCGACCTGTGAAAACCATCAACATTTTTCTTAGCCTAAAGGAAAATTGGATGATGCTTTTTTTTTTCTCCATGGGTTAAGAATAATATCTTCTTGGGAAAAAGGGGGTGAGCATGGATGTGACAACGCCTCATACCATACCATGGAGTATGGTCTCATGAACCATGAAGGCTGCTGTCATCCAACCCAAGTAATCAGCCTGACGAATGTGCACAACTTGATATTATTAGAGAAAAGTTTAAATTAGAACCAAACTAAAGAAAATATATACTGTACATGGGAAATCCAATAAAAGAAAGCCAATACAAAAATGTAGTTTGGTTGCCCTAAGCAACCTTAGCGCAATAGTTAGCTAACTCTATAGCGCTCTAAGTAACCTTAGAGCTATAGTTAGCTAACTCTATAGCCCTCTAAGCAACCTTAGCGCAATAGTTAGCTAACTCTATAGCCCTCTAAGCAACCTTAGAGCTATAGTTAGCTAACTCTATAGCCCTCTAAGCAACCTTAGAGCTATAGTTAGCTAACTCTATAGCCCTCTAAGCAACCTTAGAGCTATAGTTAGCTAACGCTATAGCCCTCTAAGCAACCTTAGAGCTATAGTTAGCTAACGCTATAGCCCTCTAAGCAAACTTAGAGCTATAGTTAGCTATCTATAGCCCTCTAAGCAACCTTAGAGCTATAGTTAACTAACTCTATAGCCCTCTAAGCAACCTTAGAGCTATAGTTAGCTTAGGGCTTGTGTCCATATAGCTTTTTTTTGTTTCGTTCCCAATGAGGAGAGAGCGTATTCTCCAATGAGGAGAGAGCGTATTCGGCAGCATGCGGCCGCCAAGAGAGAAAACGCTACGCCCAGCGACTTTTTTCAGAGCGCTCCGACTTTTTTGTGGGGCCGCTCCGAGCTTCTAGTTGAAAATATCGCTTCTAGTTGAAAAAGGCGCTGGTGTCATCACTGTCGCTCCTTTTCAGGCAACCAATCATATATTAGAGGGGGCGGGACTCGTCAGCCAGCGTTTCAAATCAAATTTTTGCGTTCTCTTGTGGTCGGAGATGGGTTTTTTTTTGGGGGGGCGAGGTCTAATTCCCCACTTGCACACACTGCTCATCACTCACGGATGTATAATGAGAAGTTATCGCTACGATGCTAAGCTAGGAGCTAAGGAGCTAACGTGGATAGTTTAGCTTAGTTAGCCATAGAAGTGCTTCATCACAGTGCTTCCCAGCGCCAATGGGCCGACGTGGTGGACCTTAGAGCTGTAGCCTTGTGAAAGGAAGGCAACGCTCCAGACCAAGGCCTGACGCTTTATCTCTTTCATTCCTTCTGACCTCTGGCACTCTTATAACCGTGGTTACGTTCTGAACCAAGACGCTCAACAGGTGTTTCTGTGCAGCTGGAAGAGTACAGACAGCCACGGCAGTCAGCGGGATTCTTAACAGAAGTTTTTTTGAAGAAAACCCCTGACTGTCCAGCCCGGCCGCTGCTTTTAATTAAGCCACCGAAGGGAGGAGCACGGGACGGGGGAGAGAGAGAGAGAGAGACGGACGGGAGGGAGGAAAGGGAGGAGTGCTTGAGGAAGGAAGAGGGAACTTCAAGGAGGAGAGAATGTTTTGAAACAGCTGGATGTGACGTGCCACGCCCTGGCTTGTAGGGGGACGCCGGCGGTGAGCAGCCGGTCCACGCCATGCCGGGCCGGGACACTTGACACAGCTTCTTGATTCTCTGTAGAGCAGGAAAAACGCCCGTCTACTCTGTTTTTATAGAAATATAGTCCTTAAAATGAAAACTTTCATGTCCTTCAAGAAATACTTCTGTGAAGCTTTCTGTGAAGCCCTTCATCGAGGGCACTGAATAAAATGTAATTCAAATAATAATAATAATATATAGCCTAGATAGATTGATGGGTACTTTATTCATCCCCGAGGGGAAATTCGGTATATACTACCGTATAAAAACTACAGGTGAGCTCCATTTCTCAACAACCTGCCACTTTAATCTCCAACCATGGCCAAGTCATCGTCTTGTTCATGATGACTCACCTGAAAGCCCATTTCTCTTCCATTTCTCTCCTCTAAAGGACTTGAGGACCCCCTCTTGAGACATATGCAGAAGAAGTCCGATCATTGCTTGGTTACCACACTAACGAATCATTGTGCTTCCAGCTATTACAAAATATCATTTCTGAAATGAAACATGGATGTACTCCTTTCCAACGGCGGGGAGAGAGACAGCGTTGCTACGCTCTGAAGAAAGTCCAACGAACCAAAAAAGATAACACCCAATAAAAACTGAACGTGGGAGCATTTGAGACAACAAGGGACACGAGGCAACACAAAGGTATTCCGCACTCATGGTGTCTTGTTATTTCAGGCTATGTAAACAACCACTACGTTTTTCCAGCTCGAAGGAAATAATTTCTGCTCTCTGAATAAATGTTTGCGTAGAGTCTCTGGTCAGGGACCGAAGGGGAGATTCCAGCCATTAAAACTGAATGTGGGATAAGGCCTCCAGCAGCGGTCAGCTGTGGTCATGTCTCACCGCGCCCTCATCTTCATCTCAGGTCTAATGGATCTTCTAGAGAGAGTGAGCCGTGAGCAATGAGGGTTTTATCAAACGACAGGCATTATTTTAAAAACACTGATTCTAGGTTTTTTTTCTTAAATACAATGCATATAAAACCGGGGAAAACGTTTTTACAAGGTGAATTATAGCGGGGGTTTGTGTTTAACACCCACAGGACTCGACTGCGACTTAATGTTTATCCATGTTGGAAAATAGTTTCGGAAGTCTGCTACTACCTACAAATCTTCACATACTTCAAAACCGCAAAAAATATTCCTTCCTCAAGAATTTGGGAAAGCAAAAAGTGACTCATAACCTGAGAAGGGCAGCAGAGCAATCAGATGTTTAAGAGCAAACGGTAGGTATCCATTACGATAGTTTCCAAGCAAGAGGAAAAGAGAAAAGAAAGAACTATAGCTCTATTCCAACAGCATGACATCGTTTTCTAAATTTAACCGTCCACGCCACACCGACATCCTGGAATCTGCTGTGTCCTCCACCCTGAACATGCACGTGATACACTGGTCTCCCCCTACTCACACACACATACACACACATGTCCAAAGACGTACAAACACACATGTACCCTCACACGCACACACACACACATGTACCCGCACGCACACACACACAAATGTCCAAAGACACACACACACACACACACACACACACACATAACCTGCAGGAAAATACAAAATCCACTCTTTCCACACTCCCCCCCCGCCAACCTCTCACCGCC
>OMNO01077285.1:0-10059 GCA_900303215.1 Trachyrincus scabrus | reverse complement strand
CCAGCTTCTCCTGGTCTTCTGGGCCGTCTACGGTGGCCAGGTCGGTGTGTTTCTCCCTGCAGTAGCTCTGGGCTTCCGTCCAGGTCATGGCCTCATCGACAACATAGTAATGATGAAGGGCTGAACAGACACCTGGGAGCACAGGTAAACACAGGTAGAATACAGGTAACCACAGGTAAGACAGGTAAACACAGGTAGCTACGGGTAAAACACAGGTAGATACAGGTAACCACGGGTAACTTGTTAAGACAGGTAAAACAGGTAGAATACAGGTAACCACAGGTAACTTAGTAAGACAGGTAAAACACAGGTAGAATACAAGTAACCACAGGTGAAACACAGGTTAAACACAGAACACAGGTTAAACACAGGTAGAACAGGTGATTAGCAAGAAGAGAGAGAAATGTAATCTAATATTATTTCATACAGTGTAAACACACACCTGGAAACAGCAGAAAGTATAGCATGCTCCCTTTAACCACTGTGGACACAGAAAACATTTGTTATCCAGAAAGACAATATTACAAACATTAACAAATGATTAATGCCTATATCAAATATGAATACATTCATTCAGATTTTATGCATTTTTTTAATGCATTTTTTTAAAATTTGGAATTCAAATTTGAAAGAAATATGAGATATACTGAGACACACAGTAGGATCATAATGCATAATCTATAAATGTTTTGCCCAATCAATGACCAGTTCTTGAAGTACCTACTTGCCAGTGAGCTGGAGAGAAACCAAACCATCAAATGTGTCCAATCTGATAATCTAGAATAATCTGGAATAATCTCTCTCTGTCTCTCACGCTCTTCTCTCTCTGTCTCCACAAGGAAGAACGTTTTATACTGGCAACCATGCAAAGTCTTACTATGACTCAGCTGCATGGTCCAAGATACCCCCTCCCTGCCTCTGTATCATCTGTCTCAGACATTAGTTTGACTATGGAGGGCGATGGGTCAGTTTTGATTTGCCAATAACCAAACTGAGTTCAAAACCTGACATGTCTGCCTTGCTTTGAAGTTGAAATGCATATTAAACGGCAGGATAGTCAGTAGTATTGACAGTAGTGATTAGTTATTTGTTATTATGTATTAGTGATTATATATTAGTGATTAGTTATTCGATTAGATATTAGTTATTGTTGATTAAATATTATTGATTAGATATGGGTGATTATTATTGATTAGATATTATTGATTAGATATTACTGATTAGTTATTATTGATTATATATTATTGATTATATATTACCGATTAGTGATTAGATATTAGTTCTTTGTGATTATTTATTAGTGATTAGTTATTAGATGTTAGTTATTAGTGATTAGATATTAGTGATTAGATGTTAGTGATTAGTTCCTGACCAGTTTCTCTCAGGTTCATTGTGGAACTTAAGCTTTGCATAAACACAACCTGTTTCCATGTGTTTTGCATTCTCAGAGCGCTTTAAGAGCTAAAGGGACTCTCGGTCCAACACAACTTCAGCTATTAGCAACACACTCAAACAAAGCTATACCGCCTGCCTGTTATGATACACCAGGTATCATAACTAATGGATTTACATAGTTAACATAATACCACATATTCATACCAGTACATACTAATGCACAGTATTGTAGCCTGAATCCTAAATTCAATACTTCTGCTTGTGTGTGTGTGTGTGTTTTACAGTGAGTTTAGATCCATATAAGGTGCAGGTAGGGGTTAGAGGTCATTAAGGAGCAGGTAGGGGTTAGGGGTCATTAAGGCGCAGGTAGGGGTTAGAGGTCATCAAGGAGCAGGTAGGGGTTAGGGGTTATTAAGGCGCAGGTAGGGGTTAGAGGTCATTAAAGAGCAGGTAGGGGTTAGAGGTCATTAAGGCGCAGGTAGGGGTTAGGGGTCATTAAGGCGCAGGTAGGGGTTAGAGGTCATTAAGGAGCAGGTAGGGGTTAGGGGTCATTAAAGAACAGGTAGGGTTTAGAGGTCATTCAGGAGCAGGTATATATAATTTATGTTTAGTTATGTTCTGCTGGTTAGATTAGACTGGATTTGAATATGCTATTGTTTTCAACCTCTTCGTTGTACAATGTAAATGTGTCTATGGGTCAGGTTTTGAACTCAGTTTGGTTATTGGCAAATCAAAACTGACCCCTCGCCCTCCATAGTCAAACTAATGTCTGAGACAGATGATACAGAGGCAGGGAGGGGAGTGGGTATCTTGGACCATGCAGCTGAGTCATAGTAAGACTTTGCATGGTTGCCAGTATAAAACGTTCTTGACTGTAACGTTCGAGAGAAGAGAGTGAGAGACAGAGAGAGATTGTTCCAGATTATTCTAGATTATCAGATTGGACACATTTGATGGTTTGGTTTCTCTCCAGCTCACCGGCAAGTAGGTACTTCAAGAACTGGTCTTTGATTGGGCAAAACATTTATAGATTATGCATTATGATCCTACTGTGTGTCTCAGTATATCTCAGTCAGTTACTTATTTCTTTCAATGTGAAATTTGAACTCCAAATTAATAAAAAATGCATAAAATCGGAATGAATGTATTCATATTTGATATAGGCATTAATCATTCGTTAACGTTTGTAATATTGTCTTTCTGGATAACAACTGTTTTCTGTGTCCACAGTGGGAGCATGCTATACTTTCTGCTGTTTCCAGGTGTGTGTTTACACTGTATGAAATAATATTAGATTACATTTCTCTCTCTTCTTTCTAATCACCTGTTCTACCTGTGTTTTACCTGTGTTCTGTGTTTAACCTGTGGTTACCTGTGTATTACCTGTCTTACCAGTGGTTACCTGTGTATTACCTGTGTTTTACCTGTCTTACCAGTGGTTACCTGTATCCTACCTGTGTTTTACCTGTCTTACCTGTGGTTACCTGTATTCTACCTGTGTTTTACCTGTATTCCTGTACCTGTATTCTACCTGTGTTTTACCTGTCTTACCTGTGGTTACCTGTATTCTACCTGTGTTTTACCTGTGCTACCTGTATTCTACCTGTGTTTTACCTGTATTCTACCTGTGTTTACCTGTCTTACCTGTGGCTACCTGTATTCTACCTGTGTTTACCTGTCTTACCTGTGGCTACCTGTGTTTACCGCTGCTCTTCCCCAAGCCGGACTCCCAGCCACGGTGTGGAAGCAGATGCACAAAAATGTGGGGTTGTGACATAATAATAATTACCAATGAATGATAATTACCAATTAATATGATATATAAATGAATATGTTATACCAATGAATATGTTATTTTAAATCATTACTTCTCTTATGCATCACGTGAAAACAAGACTAGTGCCCTTGTCTGTCTAATCTTGTGCCTAGTCCTGTGAAAGAAGAACACTGAGCAGGTGTCTTATCTCTAAAGGGAGAAGCCATCACAGGATGCCCAAACCACCAAGGTTGTCCACAGCAGAACTGTTTTAATTGCATGAGAAAACGTCTGAATGTATGTGTCCTGGTTGTGATAAGAAGTGTACATAAGCCTGTACTCTGTAGGAGACAGGCAGTCACTTTGTACTCTGTTAAAACAAACCTCTAAGTGTTATATCTTTACCGCTCTCCGAGTCTTATCTAGCCCAACATTAAAACAGTTTAAAAGTAGCCCAGAACATCGAAGAATATCACCAAGGACGGACGAGAAGAAATCCACGCCGTCAGTTGCAAATAATTTCAGACCTAAAAATTGGGTGGTGGAAGCAACAAAGTAAAAACAGTTATCATCTTTATTTATTTATTGCTTTAGAGAAAATAAAAAAATATATATTGGTTAATTTTTTTCTTAGAAAAATAAAATGATACACTCTGAAGGATATAAGTCTGTATGTTTTCATCAAATGTGGAAAGTTTCTTCATGCTTCCAGTAAGACGAGACACCAAGTGACGTGTCCGCCTCTTGTAAAGTCATTATCGGAACGATGACATCGTTTTTCTATTAGGAAATGAATCACGCGAGTTGAATTTCAAAGTACATCTAGCACAAAAAACATAGAATTCAGCATTTGAGAAGATTTTCTTGTTTTCTTGCTTTTAGTAGACATGAATCATGGGCTAGGGTCAGGGTTAGGGTTAACATTATCCCCGGTCAAACCGAAGGTTTCATAGTATAGTTTAAGACGTACAGTCTTAGCATCGGGGGGGAACCAGTGCGAATCAAACCCCTGGCTTTACGTAATTTAAAAAGCATAAAATCGCTTCATGATATGCAAAGGACGATATAAGGTGAGTTTACCTCGTTTAGCCACAGGCTAGTTGGTTGTTTGTTTAGCTAGTTTAGCCACTGGGGTTGGTTGTAGAAGTGGTCACCAACGCTCCCATTATTCAGTGCAGTGCACGGACACACACACACACACACACACACACGCACACACACACACGCACAACTTAACAATCGTGCATCTAGCGGGCTTTCCCGCGTGCATGTAAACGTACTGACATAGTTCAGCCTCTCTGTTCCTCTAACACGACATGTGAGAGGAAGTTGATGTCCGTCTCAGCGGGGTGTCGCTGGAGAACCAGGCCCACCATGCTGTCCTGACCGGGGAACACCTGGCACAGGCTCTCCCTGAGTCTGGCCGTCTCATCCACACCCCTCTCTGGACCAGCCTCCAGACCCCCAGGTCCTGCTGCCCCACCTCTGGCGCCTTGTCCCGGGCTAGCGGCTCTGTCCGGCCCCCTCTCCTTCCTCCCTCTCGGGTCTGGCTCCAGACCGGTTCCCCCCGGTGTCAGGTCGCGGTACTGCAGGACTTCCGTCTTGGCTCGTGGGAGTTTGGAGGAGGGGAAGGAGGAGGCGAGGCCAGCAAAGGAGTGGCTGCCCGGGTCAGGAGTCCTGAGAGGAGGAGGTGAAATAACTATTCGCACTACCACTAATAAAAACACAAACCTTGTATTTCTGATTCCTATGGCTACTCTGCACTCTCTCCAGCTGTTAAACTATAAACTGCTGTGTGTTACCTGTGCTGTGTGTTACCTGTGCTGTGTGTTACCTGTGCTGTGTGTTACCTGTGCTGTGAGTTACCTGTGCTGTGTGTTACCTGTGCTGTGTGTTACCTGTGCTGTGTGTTACCTGTGCTGTGTGTTACCTGTGCTGTGTGTTACCTGTGCTGTGTGTTACCTGTGCTGTGTGTTACCTGTGCTGTGTGTTACCTGTGCTGTGTGTTACCTGTGCTGTGTGTTACCTGTGCTGTGTGTTACCTGTGCTGTGAGTTTACCTGTGCTGTGTGTTACCTGTGCTGTGTGTTACCTGTGCTGTGTGTTACCTGTGCTGTGTGTTACCTGTGCTGTGAGTTTACCTGTGCTGTGTGTTACCTGTGCTGTGTGTTACCTGTGCTGTGTGTTTACCTGTGCTGTGTGTTACCTGTGCTGTGAGTTTACCTGTGCTGTGTGTTACCTGTTCTGTGAGTTTACCTGTGCTCAGAGCGTAAGAAGTGGTCTAGGTGTGGCCCTCCTCTGCCCAGAGGGTCGTCTGGCACCATGAAGAGATCTCCAACAAATGTGTACTGAAGGAGCCTGCACAGGTAGAAAAGCAACCAGGAAACTGTAATCATGGATCCAGTTGAACATGGCAGTATTTCATGAATCGTCAGATCATTTTATAATATTATTATGCTATCTTGATTTTTCTTTTCATCAATGATCCTCATGTGGTCAAAGACTTTTTCTTTTTTACGTTTTTGGTAAAAACATCTCCGTAATCATTATTTTTCGTAATGATTCTTCTATATTTTATATCTTTTGCAATTATTTCCCTTTTGCTAACTAATACATTTGGTCACAATTCTCAAATCTATCTTACCGATTCTCACTTTTACGTAAGAATTTTAAATCTTTTCGGTAACTTTTCTCTACCTCTTTTTGATGATGTCCTTCCACGCCTGGGACTCGTCCAGGAGGTCACGCAGGTTGTCGTTGGTTACAATCACGCCGTCCGACTGCTGAGCCAGATGCAGCATGAATCTGACGTGGAACAGGCAAAGGTCAGAGGTCACCAAGGAAACGCAATCGCAACAGATCAACAGAACAGACGAATGTTCTGTTATTATTAAAGGTCTATTAATAGACCAAAGAGTGCTTTTGTGCATTGTTAAGCCCCGACCCGCTTCCAACTGGACCGTGACCCGACCCAAGAAACGCTGCTCAACGGATTGGACTGGTCTGGACTGACCTGTCATCGTACGAGTTGATTCTCTTCCCCTGCACCTCCCGGGAGGGCGTGTAGGAGAGCAGCCCCAGGTCCTGAAGCTCCGTCAGGTAGTGCTGCTCTGGGGAGCGAAACAATCGAACTCATCATGAACAGAAGCTCCACATAGACACACTTTCTGATCTGCTGCTGTATAATACTATGCATGTACACACACCAGGAAGTGCATGTACACACACCAGGAAGTGCATTGAAGTGCGTGTACAGGGGTGGCTACCTTTGATCTTTGGGTCTCTCTTCTGCCTCCACTGGGGCAGGAAGGTGCTGATCCGCCGATGGCCTCGGTTCCAGAAGTGCTGGACGGCCAGGGCGATGCCACGGCACGAGAAGAACTGGCCCAGACCATGACTGCACAACACACACACACACACACACACAATGTCAACCCAAAGGTCCCCGGTTCGATCCCCAAAAGATTCTCGAATCTTGAATGTACTCCCACAGACATGCACGTTTATACGTTCATACTCGTTTTAGAAAGTGATAACACTCTAAATATGTTTTTGAAAGAAGTCCACCTCATGGCCACGTTGCTCCCGTCGATGATGACCATCCTCAGCCCGAGGTCTCCGGGGTCGTCAGGCAACTGGAGGTCAAAGGTCTTCCGCAGGCCCTCCAGGAAGCGCTGCTCTCCGGTGACCAGGGCGCCTGCCGACAGCGCTACAGTCAGGACACCCTGCGGCGGGTCTTTGGGCGGGTGCTTCAGAACCGGAGCAGGACCAGGCTTTGGGTTGGGGAGGTGGGGAGGCTGATGGGGGTATGTGTAGGGGAACTGGGGCCAGGGATGGGGGGTTTTGGTGTTTTGGCCAGTAGGGGGGAGGTGGCCTGGGGCCTGGGGGTAGATGTAGGGGACATGGGGCAAAGCGAGACCGGCAGCGGGGAGGTGGCTGGCGGTAGCCGGAGTACTCAGGCCGGCGGAGGGGTAGGTAAGCAGCGGGGGGCCCCTGACCTCCGGCGGTATCGCGGTGGAGACGTGAGGCTTGGGGAGAGGCCGCTGAGGTTTCTTCTCACTGGGGTTGATTTGGGCCGTCAGGTGACCTCCTAGGCCACCTCGTTCCTCCTCTCCGGCACCGCTTCTCCTCGCCTCTCTCTTCAGCAGCTCCTCGCCCACCGCCGCTTCCTCTCGCTGCAGGTGGAGGATCAGCTGGTGGGTGGAGAGTTCGGGGAGGTTGCTGTACACCTCCTCCACCTTGTCCTCCGGGTAGCCACAGCTGGCTGCTGCCCTCTTTAAGACCGCCAGCACAAAGTCCTCCTCCTGCTCCCCGTCGTCTCTGGAAGGTTCTCGTCTCACACCTCCTGTTTGTGGCCCACGTTGCGAATGCTCAGTGGGGTCCAAAAGCCCAGAGTGACCACCGCCAGTCCTGCCTAGCATCTTTGCTGCTCCTCTGGGTTCCTGTTCCCCTACGAGTAGTCCTTTACTTCTCCTCTCATTAACCCCTTCTTCACCCATCACCCCTTCTCCACCCATCCCTCCATCACCAACCTCCGTCTCCATGGGGCAGTTCCTCTGGGTCTGGCCATCTTTCTGTGGCCAGTTGATTATTGGCTGGTCGTTGCCGGTAGGGTCTCCGTGCTGCAGGCTCTTGTCGCTGCGGTCCTGCTCCTGCTGCACCAGGTCCAGGATCTGGGAGGCCTCCCTGGGACCCGTGCAAGCCAGGACCCGCCTCACCACCTGCTCCGTGTAGCCCATGGCTGTGAAGAACTTGAGCAGAAGCCTGAACTCCTTCCGGCTCCCTATGGAGAGCAGCACCTCCTCGTCCCCCACTTCCTCCTCCCCCTGGACCGCCTCCACCCTGACCACCTCCTCCTCCTCCACCTCCTGCGGGGCACGCACCAGTCGCTGCTCTGCTCCATCACCTCCACCCCCTCCTCTCCCCCCGGTACTGACGGCCGTGGGCTCGGGTGGCACCGATGCGTCCCAGGGTTGGCGGTCTTCCGCCGGGGGTCCTGTGAGACCCCTAGTCGGCCTCCCGGCGTCGGACGCCGGGGGTTCGGCATTCAAATACAGCGCACGTCGGCGATGCTCCGTCTCGTGACCATCGGGAGCCCGTGCACCGTCAGGACCGAGACGTGCACGTGATATTAACGATAATTGGGAGACAGCGTGGGCTCCCAATTCCCTGCCTGGTCTAGCGGAGCCCCCCGTCACGGTGGTATGTGCACCCTGGTGGTCTAGTCTCTCTGGAGAACGGTCCATGGAACCGGGGCTGGAATAAAGACCCGATTCTTTCACCAAGGTGAGCAGGGACTGCTTCACCAGCTCGGGCAGCGCTATAAGATCCGTGGTGTGCTTGTCTTTCCATTTCCTCACCAGACAACTGAAGGCCCGGCTTGAATCCAGGGACTCGCCCAAGGCCGTGCTGTCTGTTTCGCTGCCCTGGTCCTGGGTGCCCTGGTCCTGGGTGCCCTGGTCCTGGGTGCCCTGGAACCTTTCCAGCAGGTCTGTGATAAGGGAGTAGGCCTGTATTACTTGCTCTGTGAGGCCAGAGATAAGCAGGCAACCATGGGAACCGACCTGTATTGGGTGAAAGAAAACCGCGTCAAGTCATGTTAATTTTGTCGATCCCCTTAATTACAATTACGTGTTTCTCTAGAACCAACTGTTACCACCAATATTGACCAATCACAACACACTTCACAACCCCCCACAGGATATTTGAAAAAGTGCTTTCCGGTTACTAGTCTCTGGAGATCTCCCCAGTCGTGCAGTTGATACGCTATCCCGACTCCATTCCACTAAAATAATCTAATCTGTCTCCGAATAAAACAAACAACAGCTCATACCACAATATGGGCCGATGTGTTTCTGATCAGGCAGTCCATGAACAGCCCCCGGGCTCCACAGAACACACAGTGCAGGACGTGTGGGTAGGACACTTCCTGTTGTTGCTCCTCGTTGACCAGCCCTCGGACAAACAGCTGTCACAGGAAGATAACTAATTACTTTCAATGTAAGAGCGCTGCAATGACACTGCAAGCAGAGAAAATCTAATAATAGAACATAAAACTAAAACTATGGTTGCACACCGGCAAGAACACTTTTCACCATTAACAGTTGATTCTATTTTTTAGTATTACCACTTACTATACTATATAGGCCTGGTATTACATTTGTTATGAAGTTTAAAAATACATCCAACTCTTGCATTCTATGTTTTGATAACTTCATAACCATAAGCAGCAAGTCATGCTTCAACTTTGTCACACCTTATTTCCTACACTGTAGCAGTCAGTTTCACTGAGTTTTGTCAAATGTTAAATTGTATTCGCCTTGAAACAGAATTTTCTGTTACAGCCAGCATCTCTCAAACAGAGAATGTAATAATTTATTGAATGTAATAATCCAACTTATTTAGCAATGTTATTATTAATTGTACTACGTACTGGCAGCGGTCTGGAAGGGACACGCGTAACAATAAGGTGAGGACTAATAATTAGTTATAGAACAGGCCTACTGTACATACAACAATACACTCCACTACAAACACTCCTGACCTTAGCTGCAGCCACGTTGGGGCCGGCCCCCTGCAGGGTCAGCCACATCTGACCGTCGCTGTGAGGCAAATCGTCGGTCCCAATCCCAAACGACACCTGGAATATCTTCTCCACGGAGAGACGCTGGGACGCTAGAGACCCCCGCAGCATCCCGGGACAGGCGAACTCATCCTCCGTCATCCGCTCGTCTCCCCTCCCGGCATCGCTCTGCTCCGGGTCCATCACCTCTCTCTCCCTCTCAGACCCCCACTCTCTCTCTCTCACACCCCCACTCTCTCTCTCTCTCTCTCTCTCTCAGACCCCCTCTCTCTCTCTCTCTCTCTCTCTCTGACCCCCACTCTCTCTCTCTTTCTCTCTCTCTGACC
>OMNO01077283.1:0-11594 GCA_900303215.1 Trachyrincus scabrus | reverse complement strand
AGGGGGGGAGAGAGAGACAGAGGAACAGAGAGGGAGGGGGGGAGAGAGACAGAGGAACAGAGAGTTAATTGCATACATGTGACTGGAGAGAGTGTGTTAAAGAGAGAAAGTGTTGAAGGAGAGAGAGAGAGCGAGAGAGAGACAGAGAGAGGGAGAGAGAGGCTTGGTCTCACAGTACAATAACACCTGAATAAACTGCATTTGCACTGAATTCCACAATCAGACTGGAGGAGCCTTTAAGCTCCTTGTGTATGTATGTGGGGACAAGTGTCAAGCTTTGTTCCTGTCGCACGGCCAGCATCGCTATTAAAAATAGATGTACATTCTCAACAAAACGTTATCTGGAGATTATTATGGTGTTGTAGAGGAATGAGGAGATGGGCAGATTATCCTGCTGTTGCAGGGTTTCAGATATAATAATATGATATAAATGTACACCTGTAGTTTTTACATTATGATTTACATCCTAAGTTATATACAGAGTAGATATATATAGTAGATGGATAGACTGATTCATTAATTGATCCATTGGGTGATTGATTGTGTGCTTCACTGATAAACTGACAGATTTATTGACAATTTGCTTGATTGATTGATTAACTGCTGGACTTGATTGATTCATTGATTGAGTGACTGATGTATTGCTCTGTGTGGCCCAGGGGGGGCGCTGTGTCCAAACAGCAGCGCTCTGCAGGAAGTGAGGAACTGCAACGAGCACGCCTGCACCGTGTACCACTGGCAGACGGGCCCCTGGGGGCCCTGCACAGAGGACCCCAACGCCGGGGCCCCCAACAGCACCGGCGAGGATCTGACCTCTTGCTCCACGGGCGTCCAGACGCGCAAGGTCATCTGCGTCCGGGTCAACGTGGGTCAGGTGCCACCCAAGAAGTAAGGAACCCAAACAGAACCGAAGCACCACTAGAATTAACCTTGAGATCAAATGCTTATTCATATGTGGGTGATTCCCAGTGGGTTAGGGTTATCTGCATGTTCTATTTCATAAACACAGCGCTGGTTTAATAGTTAGAACTTTTAAGAAGAGACAATTGGATGTATTATTGGCCCCTTGTCTCTCTCTCACTTTCATTAAAATATTGAATCCCAAAGCATGATTTCAGATCTACAGCCAGAACAAAGGAAAACACCAGCTTTGTTGATTGCTCTTTATTCTTGACTTCCCGACAACAGTATGCGATGACTTTCTGGTTGTACTTCAACGTTTGTAGGGCTCTAGTGTCTGAGTAGACCAAGGGACGTGGAAATTGTGGAAATGAAACATCGTTGATAAACTATACACATGTTGGGTGTACATGGGCGGTGAGATGTAGAGTGAGAGTGTAGACCCGACCAGCGTAACATGGATCTGCGTTTTGCTGTGATGATTAAATGACGGCTGCATTGTGTTACATTAGTACATTCTGTATCAATGCAATGGCAGCGGGTTTCTCCACGTAGCTCTGCTGCTCGGTAGCTCAGTATCACACTGTTAATATAATTAAGTTAATGTCATCATGAAGTATGTGCAGGGGAGCATAGAACTTGTATTTCACCACCTGAAAACTCCCAGCAATATAGGAAAACTCCAGGCAATATTTGTATGATTCTGTATTATTCATCATCAAATAATCAAAAGACTTACATATCTGTATTGAATATGAAAACACAGTAAGTGCAATGGCAACAGGCTAGAAGCTCTCCTATCACAAAGGGAAAAGCACTGTGACCACCTTACACACAGGAGAAGACGTATGCTAACTTTACCGTTAGCTTGCTACTTAGCGTCACGATTAGCTCGCTAATTAGCATTATCGCACACACATAGTATGAACTATTCTCCAACCAAAACCATTTCGTCTCAAAACACGTGTAAGTTTCAAAACAACGTCAGAATGGATGTAAAAGTGTGTTTTCCACATTTTAAACACTTAAACTATATCACAAAGCTCACAAACATACCTCCTCACAGTTCAGCATTTAGGAATTCGCACAGCAAAGCAAGGGAAAGTGGATTAGACTAAAGTAATTGATCGCAGAGCAGGTACTGCGGACTAACGTAATGTAACCGATTTCCCCTTCCGACTCTGGTCAGCAAAACCCAGATTTTTTGATGGTTCTAAGGTTTTCTTTGCCGGATTATCCTGTGGTGCTATGTTAAGATTGTTTTTTACTTCCTCAAATCTGATCGGGCCCGCACCGATTCGAATATTAAACACGTTCAATATTTACGACTTTTATTTCATTTAAGTCCACCCTCAGCAGAATCAAAGACCCCATACTCACCGCTGATGGCTCGCCTTCCTCCCAGGCACTAGGCATTAGTGCTATCTCCATCGGTAGACTTCTGGAACACATCCGCCAGACTTCTAACCCACACCAAATCCTGGCACCACGTCAGCCCTGGTCCTAAAAGACCTCCACTGGCCTCCAGTCTCCCACCGGATCAACTGCAAACTCCTGGTCTTCACCTACAAAGCCCTTCACCAACTGGCCGCCCCCCCGGGGACAGAGCTTTCTCCAGGGCAGCTCCCAGGCTCTGGAACTCTCTCCCCCAAGACATTAGAGACTCAGAGTCTCCCCCATTCATCCTTGTGTGTCTGTGTTAGCGACTTTGAGTCCTAGAAAAGCGCTATATAAACTGTATATGTTATTATTATTATCATTATTTTAAGTACCTCGGGCCACGTAAATGCTTATTTTCCGTGCCAGATTGTTTTAATTGAATCGAATGGAGAGACATATGGAGACAGATGGAGAAAGAGCGAGACAGGAAGCGCAGGAGGAACAAACAGGAAGTAGTTTGAAAGCCGAACAGGGAAGTTAACCAACAGTCACTATCGCAGCTCGGCAGGCGAGCACAGTACATAAATAATCTGCAGGCTAATTAACCCAGCCGTTTCTGGCCCTCCTCGTCTCTCGTTGATGATAATGACAGTAATTAGATATCTCTGATAGTTTAAGGCAGTTTAATCACGAGGCAGACAGACAGACAACGCCATGTTTGCCGTTAGCTAGGACGCATTCCACCCACTGTGAGATGAATCACCGACTTTAGCTTTACCTCCTTTGTCTACTCAAAGTTGAACTTCATTCCGTTGTCTCGCGAAAGTTAGCAAAGTTAGCACTGCGTTGTCATTTAGCAGACACTTTTATCCAAGGCGAGTCACAGTGAATTCTAACGCATGTCATTAAAGGCTCAAGGATGCATGGGGTAGGCTGCAGACATCGGGGATCGAACCCAGTACCTTTCAGCTGGGAGTCAAACACGCTAGCCACTACGGTGTCTTTTCCGTTCCGATATAAAGGATAAAGCAGTTTCTTGTGTGGCACTGAAGAGAAACACAAGCAAACCCACACACAATACATTAGATATGTCCCTGCAGGTCCTTCCATGTCTCCGGCTGCAGAAGACCCTTCCGGGTGTGTTGTATCATCACACTTGTTCTGTAACGCTCCTCCAAGGCACTTAAACCCCCTGAGAGAAGATCTGGATCAATTATTCACGTTGTGGGAAGTTTAAATGTGATTCATGGCGAGTGGCGAGTGTAAAAATGAAGATGAATGCTCGGCCGCAGAGAGACTATTTCAGCTGTTGACCCTGTGGTTCTGAGGCGAGGGATTGAGGGGACATCAACAGGAGCGCGTGGTACGGTTCGGTGAATGCTATCGAAAAACACACGTTTCAGAAAAACAAACAGCCTATTGGCTCACCAGAGAACAGGCTTTGAATAACTGACAAGTTGAGTTCATTATCACCGTCACTTCCGTAATTAAATATTATTATAGTATTATATTCTATTATAATTAAAAGGCTGTAGCCGTTCCTAGCAAACACGGCGTGTCTGGCGTTCTTGACAAGCAAGAAAGAGAGCAGGAGATATTTAAGTACCGGGACTAAGAGAGCTGATGCTTGCAGTTCACACACACTTAACTGGTTTAATGAAGCCGATGTTTCCTGGGACAAAACCTGGGAGTGTTCGATCCGGGGGTATTACTTCACGTACTTTAATTCTGTGTTCGACGCCTCCCTCACTCTATCATCTTGCGTTGTACTTTTCCCCCCGTCAACTTATTGACATGTGGAAATTCAATTGGATTGATTGAGTTACAGAGTTTCAGCCCCAATGACTCCATGCTTCTAAACTACCTGTGTCTGAATTCACTGTAAGTTGCCGCTAAAGACGAATAATTAAATAAAATAATAACACAAAACATACATTTAAATGAACGCTAGTAAAATGTAGTATCATGCATTAGATAATATATATAATACCTTTCATAATATTGAATGAGGCTACAGCTATATTGTATTGTGCATCTTTCTGCTTCTTTTAAAAAAACGTGTCCTTGGGTTCTGGTAGCTGTCCATGGTGCTGAACAGTCTCTCTGTTCCCCCTGGGTCTTCAGCGATGCTACAACTCGACACACACACACACACACACACACACACACGCTCACCCCACACCACTCTCTCTCACCAGGGCCAGCGGTATTTCTGCTAGCGTGTGGAGTTTGGCTGCGGTAGCCTCTGGGGAACACAGTGTGTTTGAAGTTTTAAGAGGGGGGATTTTCATTTTTCCGGGACCCTGGCAAGGGGCCAATAGCGAGGCCGTAAGCTAGCGTTTCAGCTGGAATCAGCACTGTCTGCGTAGAACAACACGAACGCAATGCTCTCTTTCTTGCTCCTCCGTGTTGGGTTTCTTTTGGCTTGGGGTTTTATAAAGAGGTCGAGAGTTCTTTAACCCAGAAGGAGTTGGGTAAATAGACGGATATATCTCTCTCTATCCATGTTCACCACTTTAGCACACGGGTCGCAATGCGTGGATTACAAGGTGGGGGGTGTTTTGTGTGTATGTGTGTGTGTGTACTGCTTATACATACACTGTACATACAAGGCCCGCTCAGTGTGTGCGTGCACGTGTATGCGTGCATGTGTGTGTGCATGCTGCATGTGTCTAGGTGTGCTATTCACACTCCAGGACCTTCAAGACCAAAGGAAGTAATTACTGCTCTTGCATGTTAGAATTTGAGGGGCTAACCGTTGTTATATGCTGTTGTTGTTGTTCTTGTGTGTTGGGGGCTTCCTGCCTCTGCCTTGATGCGGTTCAAACCCCTGCCCTGCGTGTCTTCATCTGGCTGACAGGTATACTTGATCAGTGCACCCGGGGGACCCCGGCAGAATAAACAAACGCACCCCAGCAGCCTATGCAGATGTGTTCTGTCTGATGTGCACAAGCTTCTGGGCTGTCTCCCAGAGAGCCTGAGGCACTGCAACTCTTTCACACACACACACACACACACACACACAATGAACACATGCGCGCTGCACACACATACAGACATGCACAATAATGTCATACGCACACTCACACATATGAACAATATACACAAACAATATACACATGCAAACACATATGTACAATAAACACAGGCATGCACACACACACATGCACAATAAACACACACACACATACACACAGCCACACATTCATTTCAACATACATAATGCACATACACAAACCAGTTCATATAATGATTATGCATAGATTTGGTTTCATATAACAAACATTTATCTTTATTTGAGTGTACCTCTGTGGGGAGGCATCCCTCTGCCTTGGCTCACATAATTATGAATTATAAATGTGATGGATAATTCTTTGTGTTCCTCGCCTCATGTGTCATTTAGTTTAACCCGTTGATGTTAAACTAAATGACACGGATAACGGTGTGTTCTGGTGTATATGCTATTCTGGTAACGATGCACCTGTTTATACTTCTATTTTGTGTGTCTGTGTGCAGTATGGAGGTCTGGAAGCGTTGGAAGCGTTCCTTTTAAGTATAAAGCCTCCCTCATGTCTCCGTTGTGGAAGTTCTGGTTGTCTGTCTGCTGGGGTGTTTTATGTTCAGCCTCATTCACCCATCGTTATGTTATTTTTTACCTTGTTTATCTTTTTGGTATTTATCTCCCATTACCTGTTTTTGTATTATTTGGGTAAAATAAAACCCCTTTTAGTTAATTCCACCTGCGTTCCTGGTTTCCCGGCGTTCGGCACACACACTCACACACACACACACACACACACACACACTTTAAGTCAAAGCCTCACAGTCAAACCTCCATGAAGAAGAAGCAGATGTCAGTGTCGCAGGACTTTCTGGTACTAATGTACCTGAAATCAAACAAATAAAATGACAAAACAAGCCCCTCCTTACAGAGCCTCTCTCACACACTGAGTAGGGCTCAACACGTATCATGGCGATGCTGTAAAGCAGTGTTTCCCAACCCTTTTTGACTTCTGTGACCCCCATAGCCCCATCAGTTCCCCTTCATCGACATCAAACCACAAATGATTTCCTTTGAACTAATATTTACTAATATATTCACTTAATTTAATAATTTCACGGACGCTTTTATCCAAAGCGGCTCACAGGGAATTCAGATTAATTTAATTTGCTCAAGGATTCCTAGAGATTGTTCTGCGGAGCTCGGGGATCGAACCCGGTACCTTTCGTTTGTTCCCAGGCTGGAATGGGGTGCTCCAGGGGGAGAGACTTCATTTACATGGGTTTAGTGGCAAGAGAGAGGGACAGACTTCTGATAGAGGGTCATCCGTTTATGTAATTAGTCAAAAAACATGTCTTTGTTGTCCCCCTTCTTGGCATGAGGCCAGAGAGACACTGCCAGAGCAAACCACGGTCCTCCTCACTCGTTTCCTCTTCTTGACGCTAACTTAAACAAATTACATGCTTGTTTTGTTGGGTGTAATTTCTATAATGAAATTAATTAGCCCTTATCTTTTTCCGCCAGCGATGGTGCGTTTTTGTGTTTTATATATATATATATATATATTTATTTATTTTTTACTCTGTAGACACTGTAATCTGTTTCACCATTGTTCTCCGCCATCTGCCTCCACCCTGGCTCCAGCTACAATATTATTCAAAGATTTAAAAACACAGGCCCAGGGGCGCTTGTTTCGCCTTAACGGAGGGACTCTGAGACACACTCCGGAGGAGTGGTGCTGTGGTGCGTCCCTTCGCCTCATAAGAAACCAGTTACAGGATCATTATGGAAACTCAGCCACCTGGAACTAGCTTATTGACTTATGGTGGTGCGATTGTAATTTAATTTTATTTGTTTTGTGTTCTGTGTGGTTTATTTTGTTCTGATATCTGAATGGGATGGCACAGCGAAAGCTGAAACCGAAATGGGCATTTGCGGTAGAAAACCTGTGTCCAATAGGTTTATAATTAAACATCTTGTTCACTACTAAGAACAACTGAATCATTGGAAACGATACACTGGTCCAAGTATAATACCAAAGTTCAATTAGAGAGGGGGGACTGAAATTAAACACAAGAGGGAATCAATACATGTCAAAACAAAAAGAAAAGTGACATTTGAAGCTGAAATTTTCTTTGGTAACTTTTCAGGCCTCTGGTGTACAGGCTGATACAGAGAAAGGCCACCTGTGGCCCGCTCTTGGCCCTGGACTAAACAAGAACGTAATTACATTTGAATCATCCAGATTTGGATAATGCCCGTCATTATGGAGCCTGGAACTCAATTACAGTAGAAGGAACCCTTAAGGCCCCCGCCCCCCCTCGAGGTCTTAATCAAGTCACGTCCAATCAGATGCTTCCATTTTGAACCATGGTGAATAACCAGACAGGCAACAAATGATTCCTGAATACAAAAAGCATAGACACAGGCAAAACAACAATGACATAACCAAAGCAACGTTCAATGTATCCGTACAGGTGGGCCTTAGATCAAAATGCTCGCAAACCTGAGATCAAAATGCACGTCATGTCTTATAACCAGCATCACGAGGGGTCTCGTTTTGTTGTCCTGAAACAAGACGCTGTCAGTAAATACATTCCCCTGTGTCCAACTACCAGAGGATGTGTTCCTAGTGAGCGGGATTATTTACCTCTGTCTGCTGGTATTACAAATTAATCTCTGCTGGTGTTGCTGTTACATTAGTATTACACGGTGCCTTTGGGCCCCACGACGCTAACAAGTAAGTGGGCTGCTAGCGTGTTGCTTCTCACTGACTTTAGCGCCATAATAATAATCATGACTCACCCGAACTTCGTCCACACTGAGAGGAAACAAAGACAAAGCCAAGTCCTCAGGGCTGCTCGGGTTCAGAGTTCAGATTACACTTTTATCACACAGCAGATATTCACCGGGCACATCAATACAAGCGCCCTGTGTTGCAGAAACATAATAATAATAATAACAATAACAATACACTTGATTTATATAGCGCCTTTCACGGAAGTCAAGAACCCTTTACAAAGTCATAAAATACAAGAGACAGGTGCAATAAAAAACAAATATCAATGGCTTACAATTTGAGTGGCAGGATATGAGATGGGGACAGAGAGGCAGGACAGGTAGACGTTTTTAGCAATTTTAAAAAGGTGCATTTTGAGAGAAGAGAAGTGGAGTCACAGATCTGTTTGGGGAGGGAGCTCCAGGACGTACTATCTGCTGTCATACTATATACTATCATGAGAAAGACTACTCCTCAGAGATGATAGGGTCTGGCATCTGGGGGTCTGAAGACCCTCTAGTGGTCTTCAGACCAAGAGAGATTCAAGTAAAACCAACACGATTCATCCGGGCCTCTTCCAGTCACTACAATATCACTCCACTGACACTCTTCAGATCACCTGTCGTTGGCTCTCAAGTGGGACATGATGACCACTAGTTCTCGTGGCTCAATCTACGTTCCATCAGAAAGAGCAGACTGGTCACTGTCAACTTAATACTAGTCATCAATATATATCATGGCCCCAGATTGTTAACGGACAAGGCAAAAGACTAAAACATCCATGTAACAATTCTGCCAAAGAGCATTTAGTGTGAACACGCTTGCCACAAATCTGTCTTTTGGAATCAATGTGCGTCAATCAGTATGGAGTGTGTGGACAACATAACAGTGAATCACCATGCAAGTACTTTACAAAATGTCTTATCACAAAGACCAAAGTGTTATACTGCTATTGTTTACATTCGTGGCGGGCACGTTCACGAGAAATGCTCTTAGGCACAAAAAATTGATTTTGACAAATGATATTGGTTACGGATGTTTTAGTGATCACGCAGACCGGTATTGCCCTTTAAAGAATAATTCTCATTTTTATATGATTTTATATGATATAGGATTCTTCTCCTTTACACTCTTGATCTCTTGTTCATGAATCTGTATTCACAAATCTCTTTACAATATCCCGGAGGATGATGTACACAGTGTTTTGTTATTCATAGTGTTGTATTGGCACAGTCCAAGGGGCGGACAGTGGTGCTTATTCTGTAGAGGTAGTGATAGTAGATAATGGTAGATGGTAGACAGATTAAACACAGAGAAAGGAACTTCAATAATGTAGAGGAGACAATGTGCAAGTCATCCTCCAATAGGTTTCAATGAGTAATGAATCTACCATGAATTTACAATAACTGTTGAGCATTCCTCTGTGTGTGTGTGTGTGTGTGTGTGTGTGTGTGCGCGCATGTGTGTGTGTGTGTGTGTGTAGGTGTCCAGAAGGCCCTCGTCCAGGCACCATGCGTCCATGCAGCCTGCCCTGTAAGAAGGACTGTATCGTGACCCCGTTCAGCGACTGGACCCCCTGCCCTCTCACCTGTGACACAGGTAGGTCTCACCGTAGCGGTGCCCGTAGAAAGGCACTGTGTTTGACCCCTAACCCCTACCTGCTTCTTCGTGACATGTGTCTGAATTCACTGTAAATAGTTAAACAGCGAAATAGTCAAATCATGATTGATGATTGTCACTGCAGACCCTCTGCTGCCTGCAATCTGTTTCAGGTCTGCAGACCTACAATCGAGTTGATATTCTCCTATGCCAACAAACCCTGATCTAGTCTTAGTGACCAACTTTTTTAACCGTTTTGAACCATTAAATACCATTTGTACCATTATCAGCAAAAGCTGGGGACACCACAGGAACCATTTCTTCCAGTAAGCAAGCAATCTAAATTCTAATGTTATCTATCGATGTTAAATAAGATTTTGCAAGCAATCTAACGTCTATCTGTCTGAGTTCATTCCTTATCTTCATTATACACAATATTACCAAACCTCAAACTTTAATATTGAATTATCCAAAGCTGCTGCTGTGCGAGAAATGTTTTGAGGAGGACAAACAGGAACTGAAAATGTTTGGAGGGGGACTTATAAGCACTTATAAGCACATAACGGCGTTATGATATTTATTATGCAGGGACTACGGAAGACTTTTTAAAAGAAAAAAAAAACGTTTCATCAAACTAAGTTGATACTCGGATGAGAAGAGGGGGGGCTCATGGAGACTGCCCATGGAGGTCTTCCCTCTGCTTGCAGATTTCTCACGTCTGGTGTCTGATAATTAACTGTGGACAGATCAGAGCATACTGTAGGACACCCTATGGGCTCTGTCCTCCCTGGGTGGCCAAGTCCACCCCCACCCACCCACACACACACACCAACACACACACTGTGTTGCTGTTGCCAGTGAAGGAGAAAAGCAAAAAAATGGCAGATTTCCTATGAGGTCACTTCTGACAGGCGGCCACGGCCCCAGCTGGCGAACACGCCTTAAATTGATTTACACCGTGAAATCATCGTTCATATGTTGACGACCTCCTCGTGAGACTCCATGAAATAAATCTTCGGCGGGGGCCGATGGCGACGGTGGATTTAGATTTGATTAGAGCTGATATCTTCACCTTGTACGGAGGATTAGCTGGCGCCCACGCACGTCGGCTGTAGACGCCCGGCCAGGCACAGCCACGAGACACGAGTCTGATTTTAATGAACTATTTCAGGGAGACGGCGAACCCATAAACTGTCAGCCTTGTGTGCCTGATTAATAAACGCTCTCTGGATGTTACCGGGTTTCCGTGGTTACCCGAGTGATCGCTGGAGCCTCTCGTTTACGGAAGCCCACCCATTAAGAGAAATTGTTTTAATGTGCGTCTCAACTGTAAATCACAATGAAGCTGTGTCTCCACGCCCGTATGATGGGCTCATAAATAGGGTATCATGACGATGTGAGAGCATGGGCTGAAGCCGGTTGACACAAGGGGTCGACGGGTAAACGTAGACGGGGACCTTACTCTATAAACAGAGCGCACGCAGACTCCGGATAGTACAGTAGTAGAGTCTACGTGCGCTCTGTTTATAGAGGAAACAGGGACCCTGCAATGGATGGATGGATGATGGATCCACGGATGTATAGATGGATGGATGGTGGATAGATAGCGTGATGATGGATGGATGGATGATGGATGAATGAATGGATGATGGATGAATGTATGGATGTATGGATGGATAGATAAATAGATGGACAGCTTTAATGGTTGGATGGGTAGATAGATAGGTTTATGGGAAACAGGTGGAATCTCTCACTGAGCTCTCTCTCTCTCTCTCTCTCCCCCTCTCTCTCTCTCTCCCTCTCTCTCTCTGTGCGTTTAGCTGCTAATACGGTGAAACCAAAGCAGTCCCGGAGCCGGCTAGTCATCCAGTTTCCTGCCAATGGAGGCCAGGACTGTCCTGAACCCCTGGAGGAGGAGAGGGACTGTGAGCTCCC
>OMNO01077281.1:0-12294 GCA_900303215.1 Trachyrincus scabrus | reverse complement strand
AACCTTTCATCACGATATAAAACACTAACAAACCTTTCATCATGATATAAAACACTAACAAACCTTTCATCATGATATAAAACAAACAAACCTGCATGAAGTGTCTCATAAAGACATAAACACGACATCTCGTCTCAACTGGTTCAGTCTGGACAGAGTGACACACCTGACCTACATTCATACACACCTTTATATATTATATACACTTAATATACACTTAATATACCTTTATATACACTTAATATACCTTAATATAGCTTTATATAGCTTTATATACACTTAATAAACCTTAATATACCTTTATATACCTTTTTATACACTTAATATACCTTAATATAGGTTTATATACCTTTATATACACTTAATATTCCTTTATATATACTTAATATTCCTTTATATACCTTAATATATGTTTTATATACACAGGGAACATCCTAGAGTCATTTATAAACCCTGGAGGGAAACCAGCCTGTTGAGATGCTGAATTGAACTTCAACCTTTTGATCAGAATGTCTCCCTTTCTTTACCGATAATGTGAACCTTTAAAATAGTGTTTTAAAAATATTGAACATCTACATGTCCTTAAACTCTAACTGTAACTGCTTATGATACACTGAGGCCTCTCTCTCTCTCTCTCTCTCTCTCTCTCTCTCACACACACACACACACACACACACTCTTTGATAACACTGGATCAAGACCAGAAGTTTTAACTTATTACTGTAGAAGGTAAAATAATAAATAGCCAGTGTATACATTTTAATACAAATCTGTGGAAAATGGAAACGATTTGAGCTTTTTAGCTTTTTATAGTGTTTTAATTAAAATCATGTAACTATTGATGGATGCTGAATGAATGGATATTGATTGCCTTCCAGTATCTTTGAGTCATAAATTAGTCCATGTCTCAATGTCTTCTCAGTCTTTTTCGTTTTTTCTGAGTAATTCCATTACTCTCCACTGTGGGGCGCTCCTGAAACACAGGTGGGTCGGGACCTGTGAGGGTGAGCACTACCTCTGTCCACCAGCAGATGAAGCTGGATTACATCGTCTTTGTAGAAATAAACCTGAAGTTTAAACCTATCATCTCTTCTCATTTTATTACTTACCACCGTTGTGAGAAAAATACAATAATTGGCGTTACACTATTTTTGGACATATGAGATCATCTATCCATTATCATTATTCATATGTCATACATAACAGGAAAATATTTGTTAATCATTTTGACATTTCCAGGACTTGGTGATGAATGTGAGGAGGTGTCGTCCCTGGCTCCTCGTCTCGTCTCTCCAGGGGTTGAGGAGTTGAACACTTCTCGCTCCGTAGAGGTGCAGCTGTTCATGTGTCAGGTCAGAGGTCACAGATGATTCACTGATACTAAAGGTCTGTAGCTGACCACAGGGTTATACAACTCTTAGGTAGAGAACACACATCCATCTGTCCTACCTCCACCTGTCTACCTCCACCTGTCTACCTCCACCTCTCCTACCTCCACCTGTCCTACCTCCACCTGTCTACCTCCACCTCTCCTACCTCCACCTGTCCTACCTCCACCTGTCTACCTCCACCTCTCCTACCTCCACCTGTCTACCTCCACCTGTCCTACCTCCACCTGTCTACCTCCACCTGTCCTACCTCCACCTCTCCTACCTCCACCTGTCTACCTCCACCTGTCTACCTCCACCTCTCCTACCTCCACCTCTCCTACCTCCACCTGTCCTACCTCCACCTGTCTACCTCCACCTCTCCTACCTCCACCTGTCCTACCTCCACCTCTCCTACCTCCACCTGTCTACCTCCACCTGTCCTACCTCCACCTGTCCTACCTCCACCTGTCTACCTCCACCTCTCCACCTCTCCTAAGGTAAATCAGTCAAATCCAAATGGTAAAATCAAAAGTTTATTGAAGAAATCCTCTCCTGTTATCCAGGGCGTCCTTAATAGTGAAGTACGATCTGGAAAGACAGTTAATAAAAACATTAGTTTTAGTTTAATCAGAATTATGGATTATTAACACACTGGTTTACACTGGTTCAAACCAGTCTAACCTGATTCAAACACAGATTTGAACACAGGTTCAAACTAGTTTAAACCAGAGACATGCTGGCGGTAGGTTAAAAGGAGGAGGAACGTACGTTCCTGATCCAGTCGATGAAGGCAGAGGTCCTGGTGAAGACGGTCGGCTTCTGGGCCTCGTTGCAGACCAGAGACGACACGAAGCTGGTGACTCCGTGAACGTACCAGCGGCCGTCAGCACCCTGACAGCTCAGAGGACCCCCAGAATCACCCTGAGAGAGGAGAGGGAGAGAGTAGTTAGAGACACGTAGTTACAGAGAGCAACACAGATTGACTTGTGGTTTACTTGTTGCCTACTTTGGCAATAATGTAAATACTCATTTCAATGTCAATAAAGCCTTTTGAATTGAGAGAGTTAGAGAGATAATGAGAGAGAAAGACCGCAATAGACATTAAGAGAGAGAGGAATAGAGAGAGTTACATGAGAGACAGAGCAGGAGAGGGAGTTAAACATCAAGAGAGTTTTATATATAGGAGTTAGTTATATATATAGGAGTTAGCTATAGAGACATATATATATAGGAGTTAGTTATATAGATAGGAGTTAGTTATAGAAATGGAGAGATAAAGTTGGAGAGAGAGCGAAATAGTTAGAGAGTAGGAGAGAGAGAGAGAGAGACAGAGCAGTAAGAGCTGGAAGGTTCTCTGAGACAGGGCAGTTAGAGCTGGAAGGTTCTCTCGTGGTTCCTCACGTTGCAGCCAGACTTGGTGTCTCCTCCTGCACAGACCATGGTGGTCTTGACGTTGTTGCCCCACCAGTCGCTACGGCTACAAACGCTGTGCTCCACCACGGGCAGCAGCGTCTGCTGGAGGCGGTCGGGCATCGGACCGTGGGCTGGAACACAAAGAGCAGAAAGGTTCTTGGAAACTCATCGGACACTAGGGCTGTGTCCGAAGTCATTCACTCGTTCCCTATATAGTGCACTATTTGGGGTCACCATTTTGTACAAACATTTAGTGTACAAATCTGGTTCCTGACATAGTGCACTACTTAATACCCAGAATGTATCATAAAAGAAGTGTACAGCTGATTCCGGCACTATATCCCATGATGCATAGCAGTTTGCATTGTCATCGGATTCATCCAATAGAGATGGTCGGCACATATGTTTATTTATGCAAATGAGCTTCACGGGGTGACATGTGACACACGTCGGCTTGTTTATGCGACAGATACACGTCACAGTGGTAGATTTACAGCATAATTAGTGTCCGAATTCCCCTTATTACCTGCCTTCCCTGAATAGTGTACTATATAGTGTTACTATGTAGAGAATGACACTGCCCTTGTGTCCAGTGAGTTTCCAAGATGGCTGAGTCTTACTGTAGAGGTTTCCCCAGCCAGAGAGGAAGCAGGGGGCTCCATGACTCAGGACCTCCCCAGCTTCAGGAAGACAGACAGGACCCACCAACCCGTCCAGGACCGCACTCTTATCCAGCTTCAGCAGGGCCATGTCGCTCCTGGGAGGACATATTAAACATATTAAACATACTGCTCATATTGTATGTATACATGTTTTTTTGGTATGTTCTTAGTAGTAGTTCTGTGTGTGCAAATGTATTTCATTCTGCTGATGTGACACTCAAATGTCCTACCTGGGATTAATTAAGTTAAATCTTAAATCTTCAATATTGTTTTGAATGATAAAACCAACAATATGAGCGCTCACCCTCTCGCTACGAAGTCTATGTCCCAGGCAGGATGGACCACGATACGCATCACGTCTCGGATCTGCTCGCTTCCTTCCTGTATGCTCATGTCATGCTCCCCCAACACCACGCGGTAAACATCCCCAGGCCTGGGAACACACATCACAATACATATTCAGTATTAACATCCCCAGAACACACATCACAATACATATTCAGTATTAACATCCCCAGGCCTGGGAACACACATCACAATACATATTCAGTATTAACATCCCCAGGCCTGGGAACACAGAACACACATCACAATACATATTCAGTATTAACATCCCCAGAACACACATCACAATACATATTCAGTATTAACATCCCCAGGCCTGGGAACACACATCACAATACATATTCAGTATTAACATCCCCAGGCCTGGGAACACACATCACAATACATATTCAGTATTAACATCCCCAGGCCTGGGAACACACATCACAATACATATTCAGTATTAACATCCCCAGGCCTGGGAACACAGAACACACATCACAATACATATTCAGTATTCAATATTAATGTTATTAACCGTGTTTATCCTGTCTGACCCACCACATGTAACCCAGCATTATTTGTTGTAGTGAACGAGTCGGCTCTGGCTCTTTTAGGTGAACTACGTATTGAGACATTGTATTGTTTTTATATACATTATACAGCAGTAGAGTGTGGGAACGTCAGTGGCTCGGTAGCCAGTTACTTTTCACTAAACCTGATTTAGAAATAGATTAGACATAACAACTGTTACTAGGAATGATCTGAATGACATTCACTAATTTGTTGTATTATATTGATAACTGATTTTTATTATATGTTTTGATATGTTTTGATATATGTTTTGATAATAATAGATAATAGATAATAGATCATATATAATTGATAATATATAATTGATAATTGATAATTGATAATAGATAATTGATAATAGATCATTTATAATTGATAATAGATAATAGATAATAGATAATAGATAATAGATAATGGCGGACTTATTACGTCAAGCCCCGCCCCTCAATGTTTATAATCACGCGACACCTGCTGCTCTCGCGACACCTGCTGCTCTTGCGCACCGCCACGAGGAGGGAAGTGAGTCGATGGTTAAAGTCCAACATGTAACGATATAATGATCGATAATATTATATATATAGATTATATATATTGTATATATATCAATAATCACCTTTGCTTCTCGGTAGAAAGTAAAACACGTTTGTATGAGATGAATTGACATGTTTGGTTTTAGTCGATGTTTTACTCGTGTTTTGAAGTTTTTAATTTATTGATTTATTGAGTGATTATTCTGCCTATCTGTTTTATTGTGTATTAGGTTTCTTTTGTCTATACAACTAAGTTATATTTATTGTTTCTCTTTTTGTGTACAGGCCAGGTCAACGTGATCCAGAAACTGTTTAAATAACCTGAATATGTCGTCTTAATATAATATACTGTTGTTGATATATTATATTATATATTATATTCATCATTAAAAGTGTTTTCCCTCTGAACAGTTTATGTATTTCTTCATGGTCACGTGTTATGCTTTACTCTCAGTACAAACCTTTCATCACGATATAAAACACAAACAAACCTTTCATCACGATATAAAACACAAACAAACCTTTCATCACGATATAAAACACTAACAAACCTTTCATCACGATATAAAACTAACAAACCTTTCATCACGATATAAAACACTAACAAACCTTTCATCACGATATAAAACACTAACAAACCTTTCATCATGATATAAAACACAAACAAACCTTTCATCACGATATAAAACACTAACAAACCTTTCATCATGATATAAAACAAACAAACCTTTCATCACGATAGACTACAGAACGAATGTCTCTGAAACAAACGTCTTTTTTCTTGGCAGCCCTGAGGTGAATCAGAAGTCGTCGTGTTGAGCGCCCTGCGTTAGGTGAGTCACTTCCACGGATCAGAAGAACAGATCAAACATACGAGATGCCTATCTATATTCACGAAACCCCCCTTGGACATTTAATTTATATAAATTGGAGGTTTTTTCTTTTCTTTTCTTTTTTTTTACGAATTCTCATGCTAGCATTTCCCATCTGGAATGAAGTAGGTCTTATCTTGTGTTGGGACCTCCTGACCTCTCTGCCCTGGGCGAGTCACACAGCTGTCTCTGGCCTCTGAGGACTGGGTTTAGTTCAGTTAGTGTTGGTGAGTTGTCTGAGGACTGGGTTTGCTTTAGTTCAGTTAGTGTTGGTGAGTTGTCTGAGGACTGGGTTTAGTTCAGTTAGTGCTGGTGAGTTGTCTGAGGACTGGGTTTAGTTCAGTTAGTGTTGGTGCTGAGGACTGGCTTTAGTTCAGTTAGTGTTGAGTTGTCTGAGGACTGGCTTTAGTTCAGTTAGTGTTGGTGAGTTGTCTGAGGACTGGCTTTAGTTCAGTTAGTGTTGGTTAGTTGTCTGAGGACTGGCTTTAGTTCAGTTAGTGTTGGTTAGTTGTCTGAGGACTGGGTTTAGTTCAGTTAGTGTTGGTTAGTTGTCTGAGGACTGGCTTTAGTTCAGTTAGTGTTGGTTAGTTGTCTGAGGACTGGCTTTAGTTCAGTTAGTGTTGGTTAGTTGTCTGAGGACTGGGTTTAGTTCAGTTAGTGTTGGTTAGTTGTCTGAGGACTGGCTTTAGTTCAGTTAGTGTTGGTTAGTTGTCTGAGGACTGGGTTTAGTTCAGTTAGTGTTGAGTTGTCTGAGGACTGGGTTTAGTTCAGTTAGTGTTGGTGAGTTGTCTGAGGACTGGCTTTAGTTCAGTTAGTGTTGGTGAGTTGTCTGAGGACTGGGTTTAGTTCAGTTAGTGTTGAGTTGTCTGAGGACTGGCTTTAGTTCAGTTAGTGTTGAGTTGTCTGAGGACTGGGTTTAGTTCAGTTAGTGTTGAGTTGTCTGAGGACTGGCTTTAGTTCAGTTAGTGCTGGTGAGTTGTCTGAGAGCAGCAGTGTGTTGCTCTACTCTCCAGGTTTGGATGTTGGTTGGTTTGCTACTCTAACCTAAATTGTACGCTTTGGTTCTTCTGAGCCTCACTTATACGTGGCTTCGGGTAAACGCCAGCTAGATGACTAGGACGTACGTTTCATGTCGGGTCCGGAGCGGGGTAAACCATCGTAGGCCTGTGATACTATGATCCCTTTATATTGGTGCATCGATGTCCCTACCGCGTCTACCCAGAAACAATGCTTGTAGCGTCAGCGGCTGTTATTTGTTTGCGTGTTGGCGTATCGTTAGCCACCTGCGGTAGTTAGCATGTGTGGGCGTGACTCACCAGATGCAGTGGCCTGCTGTCAGCACCCAACGAGGACCAATCAGGGTTCCCCCGCACGTGTGATGGAAGCGGCTACCGTGTTTCACCTGCAGCGACACCTAAGACGTAGGGAGAGAATATGTAATGTAGGGTGATGGTGTAATAAAGCTTAAACTGAGGTAGCCAACATACTGTAGTAATGACTGCAGTTTACCAGAATAACAGTAAGTAATAATTGTAGGCTTACTGTTTACTGGGCACACTTGACCTGTAGAAACTGCAGTGTAAGTATCATCAACTAAAGTAAGTGCAGTTTACTTGTAGTACCTATACTTGTGTTTACCAGTAGTACATGTAGTAACTGCAGTACCTGGAGTAACTCTGTTAGGAGTAAACTGTAGGAAGCATCGTACTTGTAGTGTTTACCTGCCAGGGCCAGCTGTGTGGCAGTGCCTCCTCTCCATTCACCACCCTGTTGATGTTGGGCAGGACCTCAGGCACCCCACATCCATGAGCTGGAAACAACACATCCATGACTAGATAGACCACACCCCAGTGACCTCTGACCCCACATCCATGACTAGATAGACCACACCCTATTGACCGCTGACCCCACATCCATGAGCTGGAAACAACACATCCATGACTAGATAGACCACACCCTAGTGACCTCTGACCCCACATCCATGAGCTGGAAACAACACATCCATGACTAGATAGACCACACCCTAGTGACCTCTGACCCCACATCCATGAGCTGGAAACAACACATCCATGACTAGATAGACCACACCCTAGTGACCTCTGACCCCACATCCATGAGCTGGAAACAACACATCCATGACTAGATAGACCACACCCGAGTGACCTCTGACCCCACATCCATGATACACCACACCCTAGTGACCTCTGACCCCACATCCATGATACACCACACCCTAGTGACCTCTGACCCCACATCCATGATACACCACACCCTAGTGCAGTGGTTCACAACCTTTTTCGACAAACCCAATTTTTTAGATCTGAACGTGTACTCAATGCACCACACTTGGCGATGTGTAGTAGTTTAGCTTGTGGGTTTTTTAATCATTTATCATTCGGGATGTAGTTGAAGAATGTAACGTATAGATATGTTTTGTTTAAATATCTCGTCGTGTTGCGTAGACTCAAGACTCACCGACCGCTGCCAGCAGCACCAGTAGCCCTGATCTCAGCATGTCTTCAGCCGTATGATTAACCTGTTGACTGGCTGAACCTGGTTATATACCTGCTCCGCCAGTCACCCCCGTGACCCCATGACCCGCGTTTATCAGCACTCATGTAATAGCTGGGAAGGACTTACTGTCCCACAGATGGACGTTATGTTGGGATGGTCTTTGGTCAGATGTTCAGCAGGTAATTTATGTAAAGCAACGTGCAGTGAATATATATGTAAGAGAATTACACCAATGTCTACAACACTTTGAAACGGTGTGAGCTGCATAGAGATAATATATATGATATATTATAAATAATATGCATGATATATATGATATATAATATGTATGACTTCACGTATGGTGACAAGTGTTTAGTTTGTGTTGCTTAAAAATCTCAGAAGTGTTGACACGACTGTAGATACTCTGAAAGAGTACAAACAATGTTCCCTACTTACCTGACAGAATCTTTGGTGAGACCATCAAATACAAAAAACTTTTTTTTCATGGTGTTTATTCGATAAAATATTTAAAAAATGACAGAACAAGCAACGTAGGAGCATCAAGGGGAAGCTGATTCTACACCTTGCTGTAAATATTTAACATGATAACAAAAAGCTGGCATGAATGTTTCGTTTGAGCAAACACGTCTGCAGAGATATAATATCATGTTGTACATGGACACACACACACAGGGAGAGCATCACAACTAGTCCTACCAATAGAGTCTGACAAATGGGAGAAACGTGAGACATTGAGAAAGGGACTTAGTGTCGTCAGCCATTTTGGATCACAACCTACTTTCAGATATAAACTTTGAGACTGCGACCACAGAAGTGGATATGTTTGGGCTGCGTTCAAGAGAAACAGTCCTTGTAACAACTTTTCCCTCCATTTAATAACACGCTATACATCTCTGCTGGGGCCAGAGGCTCCTGAAAAATCTGGACCCAATTTTTCACGCCTTTCCCAGAGAGTATCCTTTGTGTTCCACGGGGAAATTAGTCTCATTCTCTGGAGAAGACGGCACGTATCCATACACTTCCCCTTTTAAGTAGCAAATCAAATCAATATTGCCCCCACAAGCGAAGGGCTGTGTTTTCTCTCGCTCTGTTATTTTAATTCTCCATAGCACATTCTTCTGTGTAGATTTATGAAGCAGACATGTGCATGTGTGTGTGAGCGTAACTCAGCCCTGACAGAAGTGAGACTAATTTGAGTTCTCGTTGCAGCAGAGATAACTCACAGCTAAGTACCCGGTTTGATTTCTAAATGTATTGAAGGAGCGTCTGTGTGCAGTACGGTGTGTGTTTACACCATAATTTAAGGTATTTACCAGTCATTTTTACTGTGCAATATATAAGCAGTTAACCCCTTTTGAAATATTGTTGAACTCGAGATGCAAAGATTGTAATGCAATACTGCCTTTGATGTACTTGATGGAAAGGAGTTTTAGGAAATATAACAGTGTTGAATGTAGGAGCCGTCTATCCATGGCTGCTTTTTCACAAGAGGAAGCACTCTGCTACGCTTGGTCTATTGGTCAGTCTATTTCTTGGTCAGTCTGTATTTCCTGGTCAGTCTGTATTTCCAGAGAGGAACACACCTAAGTCTCCCTGTTCAACCCCGGCGTGTCAGACGGAGATAGATGGTCTCTGTGCTGCTCTATCTGCTCTGGTTTTTATAGAAAATCAAGAATGTTCCATTTGGTGCCTGGGAACCAACACAATAGAGTAGTCCTGTGTATAAATCACAGTTAACAGGGCTGTCAGGTGAGCCGTCCAGGAGTCTGCCTCCAGCCATTTAAATAAGGAATATGAGAAATATCAGGCGTCCGGATGAAGCATCGCTACCCTGGTGTGTCATCCTCATCCTCTAACCCATCCCGCTGTCTCATCAACATATATACTGGATATACACGGCAGGATATACAGGTTATGGGTGGTAGGACAGTGTAGTGGTTAAGGCAGAAAAGGTCTGGGTTCAAACCCCAAAGTCTGCCCTCTTCCTAAAGTGAGATGCCCTAACCCCTACCTGCTCCTTAATTAAATTAAATCCATGACTAAATAGTCACCTAATCAATCGCTCTCCTTATCTGCTCAGCCTGTAGCATCCTTCTCTGTAAGCTCCCACTGGAAGTAATGTTGTTTTTTAATGCATCTCCTAAATAACTGAACTGAACATCCTGTATTTAATGTAATATACACTATGCCTACATGTACTCTGGCTTGCTGTAGCATTCGTTGACCTCACTGGTGTCCGAACGCCCTCTAAACACGTCAAACAGCTGGCTGTCCGAGTAGCTCAGGGGTCCTCATGGGTGGATCCCGTGTTCACCTTGGCAACGGTTGTCTTCGCGTGGTGGGAGGTCTTTAATGGCTTCATCTACATCAGGGTTCAGTCACCTTGTGGATTCACGCTGGCTTCTCTAAGGTCGTGGCCGCCGCTGAGTGTAGAAACATCCACAGTCTACCAAACAGTAGCCTCAGTGTGGTGTTAAACGCGCTGAGGCTGCTGGATTGACTTGTCTCTTCTCCACTATTTCATTCTCTGTTTGACTCTGCAAAGTGAAGTTTGAATAACCCACATGATTCCCTTTCACATTTTAAAAAGAATGAACGTTGTTTTTAATAATGAAAGCCCCTCTAACCCCAGGGCTAGGGTCAGGGTTAGCCTTGTTGGTCAAATTAAACTTTAGTCTGTCCTAAAGCGATCAACTTTAAACCTGCACTATGTCACTGTTATACCGCCCACGGAAATAGTGACATAGTGCAGGCTTACGGTTTTCACTAATTTAAATAATGATGTCTTGTCTTTTCACTCAATATGATCTGAAAAGCTAAAAAAAGAGAGGCAGTCCAAAACGATCTCATTTAAACTGGAAACAGGCAGGACATGAAGACTTGATATGTAGTGTATGAGATATAATGGAGTACCAGGACAGAATGTCATAGTCTACTAAACTCTGGGACCTCGTGGGGTTCAATTGAAAGGGACAGATGTAAAGTTAACCCTTCCAGACACCAGGAAGCAGAATCAACGTAATCGGAGCTAAACGCTAACTTTGTGATTGCTAATGAGCCTCCCATTTACTGCCAGGTCACATTAGCACCGCCAGTGCTAACGCTAACCTGCATTCTGCTAGCAGAGATCGCATGCTTGTTTTGTGCTACCGATATGTCCCCATCCCTGGAGGAGGGAGGGAGGGAGGGAGAGACAGAGAGAGAGAGAGAGAGACAGAGAGAGAGAGAGAGTGTGTTAGGGTCTTTCTATGCCACTCAGCCCACGGTTCTCTGACTGCCAGATGCCTAGCAGGATGGAACCTCACTTCCTCCATATTTCAAAATAAAATGTCCTTTATTTTGTGTCAACTCGTTGTGCTTTGACTCTAATGGAATTTTGTATTCATCCAACGTTAAACTGGAATGACTCTTTCTCAGGCTAACTGGCGACTACATTTGAAATGTACTGTACTATTACTTCAACGTTGTCCACAGCCGAGGTTTTAATCACTATTGCAGCTTGTATCAGTGGGATTTGCTGTTACATATTTTAGTTTCAACCATTTGTGAATTTCGATGGCATGTTTTGCTTCCCCTGTCCTGTTCTCAGAGGAGGCTGTCAGTACCTGTAGACACGCTGGTCTCCATCACAGAGCTGTTAATAATACTCATGATGATTGGTGTCATACTATGTAAGTTATCCTTATACCAAAATACATATTTTAACCTCCGACCCCAAAATATATCTCCTTGGCAACCAGATGAACAGGATCTCCACGCGGATTAAACCTTTAGCACGTGCACTATTCTGCAGCGCTTATACAGCTGTGCACGTGTGTCTGTGTGTGTGTGTGTGTGTGTGTGTGTGTGCCCATGTGTCTACGATTAGTGTGTCCGTGTTTGTGAGTGATGTGTGTCTGTTTATGTGTTTGTGTGTGTGTGTGTATGTATGTGTGGCTGTGCTGTTGTCTACAGATGTCAGACATTAAATGTGTGTGTGTGTTTCTGTGTGTGTTTGTTTCATAATGGGGCCATTGAAACAGTCCAGCTCACC
>OMNO01077279.1:5000-12260 GCA_900303215.1 Trachyrincus scabrus | reverse complement strand
TCTCTCTCTCTCTCTGTCTCTGTCTCTCTCTCTTGTTCTCTCTCTCTCTCACTCTCTACCTCTCTTTCTCTCTCTTCCTCTCTCACACACACACACACACACACACACACACACACACACACACACGCACACACACGCATGCACACACACACATGCACACACACACACACACACACACACACACACACACACACACAGCACACACACACACACATACACACACACACACACACACACACACACACCCTGCAAATACACACACACACACACACACACACAAACAGACACACACACACAGTCACAAGCAGAGGAAGTGTGTATGTAAACTATAGCGTGTCTTGCGTGTGACGCTATGTGGAGAAGCAGGATATCTTTCTCAAGAGCATGCGGTAGAGCAGCTACAATTTAGAAGACGTCTTTAATGATGATGTTCTGCTAAAGGAAATAAATCTAGAACAATAAATGTTGTTTTTCTCAATTCTACACAAAAGGTATGCTGACACATTTCTGTATCTACCACTGTGTAGCTGCGTATCTACACAAAAACTACTCCCAAGATACGTACTGAAATACGTTCAACTATATACTTACGTAGAATGTATGCCATGGTAGATTTTCTTTTCTATCCTTAATCAGTCTCTTTTTCTAATGAAACCAACATACACATATGCACATGTATTTCACACGGCACCGATCTAAAAACAAACCCTCAATCATCACTATTCTCTCTTCACTGTAATTGAATGTGACCGTTTCCCCTCGTCACGTCTTGCCACGTCAGGCTAACCGCTTTTAATGAAGAACCCATGACTTGCACTGTCTGCCACATTGACCTATTTGGAAAAAAAAACACAAACATAGAAGGAGAAGCAATAAAAAGGACACATATGCATTCAATTGGGAGCTTGATAACTTGATAAACACGTTTCCAGCAGATCCCTCGTTCCTGTACAGGCACAGTCCCATTGGCTTCAACCGAAGATGGACGTGATGAGGTGCCTTTCTGTCGGTGAAATGTTGCCCGCAGCAGTCAGTCAGACAGACAGACAGAAAATCAATCACCCGTGTCTAATAACCACAGATCCGTTTGATCGGCCAGACAGGCAACAATGCCTCCGTTTCCCAGGTGAAAGAGATTATTGTGTTTTGAACACATCCAGCCATGGGAATTGCCAAGGCAGCACAGACTGTAAACACTAGCCAGAGAACACACATTAACTGCATGTGTATGTGTGTGTGTGTGTGTGTGTGTGTGTGTGTGTGTGTGTGTGTATGTGTGTGATTATGTGCATATATGCGTCAATGTGTGTGATGTGTTAATGTGATACTAGTGCATTTGAAGGAAGTGAGAGAGATGAGGAATTAGAGCTAACACACACAAGCACACACCCACACACATGCATTAAACTAATCCTACAGACAACAATGAAACAAATATTAGACCTAATATATAAACAATATTAGATCAGAAGATTTTTAAATCTTCTCTCTCTCTTTCTCTCTCTCTCTCACTCTCTCTCTATCTCCCTCTCTCTCCTTCTCTCTCTCTCTCCCTCTCTCTCTCTCTCTCTCTCTCTCTCTCCCCCTCTTCCGCTTGTAAAGGACCACCAGGTTAAAACTCTTTGGGTGCCTTTGTTTTGTGATGAGGCTCAGCTGGATGCAAAAAGTGTCCGAAAGGACTTCTGAAACACAGAGCAATGTTGTTTAGGACCTGGCAACAGGGTGGTCTGGAAGAGGGCTGAGATGTAACATCCACTAAGACTAATAAATACATGATCCACTGCTGCTGACCAACTCCAGTGATGGGACGCATAAAGGGAAATAAAGGCAATATAAAACTAATGAAAAGAATTAGCTAACACTCGCTAATCTAATCAAAGCACAGGGAGACAGGACATTTTCAATTTCAGTTAAGTGCCACTAAGTAACATCATCTGGCACGAATCTAGGCAGCAGGTACTGGGATGGCTCTGGAGTCTTATATTATATAAGTGTGATGTTGCCTTTCCAAAGGCCTTTAAACATGTGTGCACTTGGTGTGTGTGTGTGTTTACGGCTGATTTGTATACTCTTGGTCACATTTGACTTGAGGCACCATATATTTTATAATATAATATATTTGTATATATTATGGTGCAGAAAAGAACCACATGTTATAGAACTACTAATGACATTACATTACAATTATATGTGCTAGTAATGATTACTAGTACATATAGTAGTGTACTTGTTGCAGGACTCATTTCTAATTCTAATGTGGATTTTTAATCAGGCAAATGATATGGAGCTTTTGTACTCAGCTCAGCAGCGAGTATGCGCCCAGTGGTGTATAAAGTAGTAGAAAGTCATACTTGAGTAAAAGTACAGATCTTAGTTGAAAGTGACTCTGGTAAAAGTTAAAGTAATCCGTGAGAAAATCACTTGAGCAAAAGTCATAAAGTAGCTCAAGTTGAATTTACTTAAGTATCAAAAGTATTTATCTGGGTTCAAATGTACTTAAGCATCAAAAGTAAAAGTAAAAAAAGTTTTTGGGCAGACACAAGAGGCACTTCATCCAGTAAGAGGAATCCTACATATAGGTAAACATTTGCAGTAAATATGGCCACAGTTGTTTGTCTTCGGTAGTCACCCAGGAAGCGTTCATACTGCTGCTTTCGCTGTAGCTTACTGACATGCGGTTGTGATTTTCCAGCAATATTGTTTAGGCCATGTGGGCTTGGGAAATGTGCCTCAACTTGTCAGTGAGATCGGCATTTATTTGCACGCATACGCAACACGATAAAAAGTACAAAGTCTGTAAGGATAATCCATCAGCATGATGAGACAATTATTCTCAGATTTTATTTTGTAGCAAGTAACAATGAGTCCACTGCAAATGTAGTGAAGTAAAAGTGAAAGTTAAAAAACAGATTATCTAAATAACGACTTAAGTACTGTAACAAAGTATTTATACTTTGTTACAGTACTTAAGTCGTTTTTTTAAAGTAATTATACTTCGTTACTTTACACCGATATGTTTGCGACTATGTTTGGGAAATTTGCCATGTGGAACTCCTCTTCGTCCTTAAATACCCAGACACCCTCTGTTCAAACAGACAAATCGTCACAGTTTCAACTGTCCTTGCCTGTTTGTGTCTGCGTTTGGCCCTACCGTAGAACTGTTTCACAAATAAATGACGACAAGCATCCTCTCATTTATCACTCAAGGTACAAAAAGTGTTTTGGTAGTTCTGAAGACGAATGGCGATGTGATGTTTACCGCCTAGCCTATTTTTGGACCAGGACCCAAGAAGACAGGAGAAAGAAGACAGGAAGTGCAAATGGAGATGTGGCGAGAATGCATAAAACATGAAAGGATGTCTGAATGAGGAGGCTGGCAATGTTTGAAAAGGTCATACATTTTCTTGATAGCAAATTTTGCAAGTCCAAACAATATCCAGTAATATTATTTATTATTATCATTACTTGACTTTTAAAAATCACAGTCCAGTTTGTTTTACATAACTGTGAAATGTAGATTTAGATAGAAGAATCATTTCAGGACTGTATCTGATACACAGTCTGATATAACTGCATGTAAAGGAAAACCCATAAAGAGTATATGATATGCCATATAATTGTCTATACTGCCACCAGTCCATGTGAAACTGTACCCCTTGCATCTGTAGGAGCATATAGTGCACCTCCAGTCAAAATCTGAGGACTTTTTTCCACTTTTGACTACATACTACTTTCTGTAATAGCAAGACAAATTGTTAGCTAACATACCAGTTGCTATATATTCATATATGTCAAAAGAAACAATTAGTTTTGAGCATTTGTTTGTCATTGCCGTATATTAACACAGGGAACTCACATAGCATCTCAAATGAGACAATAAAAAACAACAGTCCAAAAAACTGAAAGTGAATTATTTTCAAGCATGGGCATGGGTAATCCTGACTGACCGATAACAATCATGGTGAGCAAGGCTACTCTTGTATGAAAGTAGCCTAGCCTTAGTCACTTAACTTAACTTTAGCTTCTTAAAACCATTTCTTGGGGTATTCCCCATTAAAATGGCAGTCTGTCGTCTGCCCTTCATCTGAAACAGTTCCGTGGCCTTGCCTGCTTAATAGGATACAGGTTCCACCGCTGACTGGAAGGACATGCAGCACGGCCTCTACCACTGCAAAATCACATGGTTTGCATCTCTGTCTTCACAAAAATAAAGATAACATTGCTTTTAGATCACCCTGGATTCCAGGAGATTTCCATTTTAAATTTTGACTCAAAGGGGTTTCCCATCAAAGGGATATAAATAATGTTGAACACATTTTTGAACACCATTTTAAACTTAACTGTCGTGCTGAATGTTGACGTTAGTCAATGATGAAGTGCATGTTGTGTCAGTGCCTAACCCACCCAATGTAAACCAATGGATAAACCAACTACATTTGTTCATCTTTTTATGGATTCTTTGTGTTGCATTAATAAATATCACCTACTTGGGTGACGTTCCAAGTGTTGTACTGCTAAATATGTGGAATGTCACTTTCAAAATCATCAACAGTACATTTTAGCTACATTTTAGGCACTTTAAACTCATACTACCCCCTTTAAAGTCTATTCAAAACTAAACAGAAGAGTACAGAAAGCACCTTTGGTTCGTTGCTGTGGAATCCCCGGTCTTACCGTTTTCTGACTGTGTAGCTAGTAGTTACATACGAGCATCTGGTGCTCATAGGCACTCCCAATAGGCTTTACCCTGCAATGACAAGGTGTTTACACCAACACCTTTGTTAGAAGTTTAGAAGTTAAAAGGCTGCTGGTCTTATGGTCTAATCTGCCCCCATAAACATTTTGGTCGCTGGCATTCTGTGAGTCAGTCAAGTAGTAGAGGCCAAGCAACCAGTGAGGGAATGACCTGTGTTTGAATTAACGTCTTTTCTATGACATTCTCACTCACTCCAGCATGTCTTTTAACCGAGTGCAATCTCAGACTTGAATACCTCAACATCAACCGGTTGCTACTGACTTTTACTTTTGACCCTTTTGGTCACCGTTATATGTGTTTAATTAGTATGGTGGTCAGTAGGCAATAGTTATAGGTGTGTTTGTACTTTTTGCTGATAATCCAAAATAGTGTTTTTTTTCTCTCCCCATTGATTTACATTGCACTGCAAAACAGGTCTCAAAGTCACACTTTTAAGCACACGACAACGAACGCGAACAAAGCAGATTTTGTATGTACTGTATAAATAACAAAAACCAATTCAGCATTTTTTGGAAATAAAAATGTCAACTTTGTGTTGATTTTACTATTTTAATTAAGAAGATGATCCGGTAGTTAGCTTCCTAGACCGAATCACCGTGTTTGTTATATATATATATATACACCCCTTCACTAGCACGAGTTGAGAGACGGTTTACGTATTCAGTATATCTACGGCGAGGGGATGAAGAAAATAGTACCTTTACCAATCAATGTAAACAGACGAAAAAAACGCTGATTCAGGTTTTGTTATTTTATACATTGGCAGAATATTTGGAGTTACATCATGGCAAGGTAACTACACAACCCAAACCACTACCAAACTTTAATGATGCTTTAATTAATGTGGCAATGAAAGACATTGAACCTTTTAACCTGTGCTTGTTTTAACTTATCCAAAAGGGTTTTGAATACATCTGTTGCAAGAGCTTCGACTCATTGTTGTGTCGGACATTGGTATTTTTCAGATAGACAAAATTATGTTCTTCTTCACTTTGTCGTCGGTCACTACATCTTCAAGGACGGCTAGCATGCAGTATTTCACTGTTTCTTCTGTTGGGAATTCACAGAGAGGCTCTGCACTTTGATTGGACGAGCATCTGAACCCATGGGATCTGTTCTATTGACGTTGGAGTGATGCGTGATGCAGTGACTTCTCAGACTGGATTCTTGTGTTACTGTGATAGCCTAGTTGCAGGTCAAACATATGGGCTTTGGTCCCACATTACTAAATAGATATTTCACAGTCCACTCCTCATTGAATTGTCGATTTTCATACCTTTGGGATTTTCAATGTGGACAATGACATTTTAGCTCTCATAACTTGGATAAAAGGATAAAAGGGTTTCCTATTGGTGGAAATTGAACTGGCGCTCAGTCTTGATCAGAAACAGCTTTTTTCAGGGAAAATTGATTCTGATTGTTTATGTTCTAATTAATAATTTGCGGGCCTATTGGATAGGCCTGGTATAGGGTAACCTGGCTCCCTTCAAAGTGGGAGGGGTAGGGGTTAGTGCTTGGGGTCATGTTGACAGGGCGGTGAGCTAATGTTTTCTTAACATGCTTCTAACATACTCCTCGAATATTGTTGAAATTCACTTAAAGGGCCACCCACCTCTCTGTAGTGGGGTTCGGCGCAGCACCCCCTATGCCAATTAAAATAAAAGGGGCTCTGCGTCGGCGACGCCTACGTCACCGGGTGGAACTAATGAGCAGGACGCAGGGGTGCCCTCGGGAAAGTGAAACATGAAACGGTTGCATGTGCCTCTCGGAAAATTGGTTTAGTCCAGCGAGTAAAAGTGCAAACCCAAAGGGAGTTGCGACGTACGCTTCGCATGTTAACGAATTTTCATGGTCGATTGTTATTTGGTTCTGCAATCATAATCCAGTGTGGTATGTATATATATATATATATATATATATATATAGCAATAGAACATGCTCAATGAAGTGTTCTTTACTTATTCTGGTTACATCCCTCATCCCCCACTCTTCAAAACACACACACACACGCACGCACGCATGCACGCACGCACGCACGTGGGCCAGTCCAGCATGATCTCATACAAGGGCATCCACGTAAAGAGCAGACACCTATGGGAGCTAAATAGTCCCACGGCCACACCTATTATACGTTTGACAGATGCTATTACCTAGATAACCAGCCCAAGTCAGCTGACAGCTAGTCACGTCACATGGGAGTGTCGCTAAGCAAACAGCTTGGCATAATAAATAAGAAATGTATTCATTTATTTTGAACCGTTATTTCACCAGGTAGAGTGTCATTGAGATTTCACAACCAAGAAAGACCTGGCCGAGAGCAGCATGAAACAACATGCAAACAGGGTTACAACAAAAAGCAAAAAACAGGACAGGAAACATACACTCACACACATAATCTCTTACAGTCCGCTGAATACAGTTCAATTAGATACAGAGCTCCCCAGACTCCGGAGGCTGACGATAGGAAATAAAGTGAGTCAATCTCAAGGTGCTCTGTAGAAGGA